>JAOVVA010000044.1:3758886-3780530 GCA_028565275.1 Leiocassis micropogon
ACAATGTAGAAAGAAATAAAAATCAGGAACCATCATGGAGTTAGAAAGTCACCCCAAACTTTTGAACGGTAGTGTATATGTATCAATATATAACATATAGCAATATATTTTGCATTAAAATATTTATAGAACTTTTCTTGAAGTGTGTTTAAATTTTTTTTGGCTGACTCTGTATATATGTAAAAATTAACCAGCATGCAATATTGTGCATACTGCTCATAAGGTGGTCTGGCTGCCCAAAGGATAAATATTTATACAGTGAATGTAAGGCCTCATTAAACACAAGAAGGCTGACAGTATCCTGGTTTATAATGGTAAACATACTGTAGCCTTGTTACTTTCATAGTTGTAAGTTGTACGTGGATCACTAATAGATGTGATTATGTTTACTTAACAGCAGATGGCAGCATTATGAAGAAGATGGCACACAATCCAAGAAAAAAAACAACAACAACTACATCATCCCAGCCCTCAGGTCATCTGTGGAAAATCTTTAAGACTTAAGAATCCTTAAAAATAAGTCAAGATAAGACTTGACAACGAGTTTTGATAAGCTACCAATCTGATATCATCTTGTGAAGATGATTGTGGTTTGAGCCTTGAAGACCGAAGATGTCAACATTTTTAGGGATTTAATATGTCCTGTGGACAACCCCCGATAGTTCAATAACTGTATTGCAAATATACATTAGTGCCTGTGTATTTATGCTCAATTTTGGTTTCTTCATTTCAGTTATCGTAAACAGAAACGTGTAAACTTTTATTACATAATTGGTTACAGGTTAGAAAAATAATCGATGCAATCAAGTGATAAACCCAAGAGTAAGATGTTAATGTAGTAACACCGCACGTAGCTTAATTATCTCCATTTCTCTTCTTAACAACTTTTTCTTTTTAAGCAAAGCACTCATATTAAATACATTATTCAGTCCAGCAACAGCTTCTATACAAATACACGGTCATACACTCTAACCGTTAAGAGTTGATTTAATCTAAAAGTAATATTTATCCTGGCTCGCCATTTAAGAACGAGGTAGACGTGATTGCAGCTGGATCTCACTGCTGCCTTTATTTATTGCTGGATGTGAATAAGCATCGTGCATGAGATATGTAGGACACAGTACATATATATATTCTGAATATGGCTTACATTCTTTGCTATACTAGAAATATTGTAGAAACTGTTAATAGAGTTAATATACTCATATATTTTATGAGTTTAATATACTGTATGTACTGTGAATCATGTGCCATTTTAAAGACATCTACATGTTAAATTATATAACTGCACATAGTATTAGTGGATGATTTTTCAGTATCTGGTTATAGATAATTTGATTGTCGTTATCAATAGAGGTGATTTTTTTGGACCGCCTCATTCAGATGAACATGCAGAAATTTTTGGAGGGTGTCGGTTTAGGAAACCACATCATTACAAGACAAATAGATCATGTGACTCTTTCTCTACCACTTATAATCCTATACATTAAACTATAAATGTTCATAACTGCACATTCAATTCTCTCCTTCAGCTTCTCTCCGTACCAACCAGACACCTTCCCTATAGCTTTAAAATGTGCAAAAGAGTCTGCGGCGTATTATTTATGCTTGTCGTAACCAACTTGCGCTCGTGCGCTCACACACCCGCAGACAATCTATTCCCCCTATAATACCGGCAGCAGTTCGTTGACAGTGGCAGCGGTGATGCATGTGCTAAGTGGGTGTCCTCACTCTGTCAGCGCTCAGGTTCAGCTCTCTCGAACACTCCCTACGGCGAGCTTTCTGCGGCGGCTCACTTTATCTCGTCTCAGCCAGAATCTATCAGAGCTCTGTGGGGGTAGCAGCTTCTGAAAGCCCTTTATAAATCCAATCTGTGATAGGTTTCACTGAAGTGTTTATTAAAAAAAAAGAGGAACACCCAACAAAGCTCAAGGCTCTAGCAAAGCCTCCTCAGCAGGACTTGTACTGTTCAAAAGACATCCCGTGATGTGCCTTCATCATTTCCTTTTTATAGGGTGGAAG
Organism: Leiocassis micropogon; assembly: GCA_028565275.1. NCBI lineage: Eukaryota > Metazoa > Chordata > Actinopteri > Siluriformes > Bagridae > Leiocassis > Leiocassis micropogon. Next base: position 3,760,909 of record JAOVVA010000044.1, read on the forward strand.
ATGAGAGGAGGAGGAGGAGGAGATGGATGCATTGAGATGAGACAACGAGGTCAATGTGGTTCAGAAGGTGTCTGATTAAGCACAAACACCTGTTTTCACACTTTGTTCGCCGCTGGGGTCCTTTTAGCCTCCTTCAGACTGATCCCTGTGTTTAGCAGACGTCGGAGAGGAAGTGCTCAAGTGTCTGTGATGAATAGACCCCGCAAGGCCGGATTGCTAATTAAAATGTTTTTTTTTTCTTCTTCTGATGTGCACTTATGAATGTAGATGATCACGGACTGGGTGGCACATCATGCCTTTTCCTGTGGCTGCACTGCACGTATGCCACCTCGCCAGGTTTCATCACCTTAGACACTCATTAAGTTTGCATTCTGATGTTTCAACAGGGCAATTAATTCCTTTCATAGCACAGGACTGTGGAATTCTTAAATATACATAGCTTTGCCCATCCATCATTTATACCTGTGTAGGGTCAGAGGGGGCATGGAGCTCATCCAAGGGAACTAAGGGCACAGCCTAGATTGGTGCCAACCCATAACAGCACACAAAGACACACATAACCAATCATACATTATGGGAAATTTGGACGCAGCCAAATCAGCCTACTTGGAGGAAACCCACCAAACACGGGGAGAACATTCGAACTCCACACACACACACACAGACCTGGGTAAGATTCGAAACCCAACCCTAGAGATCCAAGGTGATCAAGCCCTAAGCACAATGTGCCGGCACAGATTTTAATTTGTTTATGCTAACATATAGAAACATGATAAAAATGTAATAAAAGTGGTTTAGACCTTGGCTTTGGGAGTCTGACAACTTCACCAAGAGGTGAGACCTGGGTCTGGATAAAAGGGTAAAGCTTTAAAGATTCATGTATACATAAATATTACAAATACTACATTGATCAAATCCACACTTACTTCTCTGGTGCATTCCAGGTGAAATGAAAATCATATATCATTCAAAATACATCATCATTAAAAACAAATCGTGTATCCGCTGTTCTGTGAAAACCTTTTCACTTTTGTTCCTACAAAATATGACCACCTTGGGGTGCTGTGTGTTCATGAAATAACCACAAAGTGTATTCAAAGTGTATTAGTAATGCAGTAACACACTCGATTCTTCATGCCGTCTTTCGCACAGACTAATTCAGATGCAGGAAGTGAAATAGGACGTCTGAAATTATATAATATATACACCGATCAGCAATAACCTTTTCACTGCATAGCATTAACACATTAACACTGATTATCAGTTATGTACCAGTAAACCGGTGACAGGATCATGCGCAGCAAAGGCTCACCCATACCCAGGGGGACCAAAGACTAGACCGACCGGTCTGATCCCACAGAAAAGCAGTCACCCAAAAGAAATCACTGAAAAAGGCCAATGCTGGACACGAAACAAGGGCACCAGAACACCCAGCACGATGAGCACGCTGACCCGGCTTCCAAATGTCCACAGTTCGATCGAGCATCGGATGCGCCAGATAAAGAAGTCTGATTTAAGGAGGACCCGCCCTGCAAACCACGGCACAGAATGGATCTGCTGCTAATGTTCTGGTACCAGACACCACAGCACACCCCAGAGGTCTTGTGGCATCGTCAGCCCAAGGGGGGAAGATACTCAATACTGGGCATGATGTTTTGCATTGTACTATATCCCTTACTATGTATAACCTTAATAACCATATATGAATAGCACACTCTTATCCCCTGAAGAAGCTTGATAGAATTCATCTGGGTGTGATTCAGCAGCGAGAGGGCTGACGAGACATTGACGACGCTTTATGGCTTCATCATACTTCTTATTCAAATCACAACATCCACTAGGGGTTTGTGTGTGTGTGTATGTGTGTGAAGTGATATCAGTTTTTTTTTTATTTTGTAAAGCAGGTTATTAAATAATGTTTTGCCGAGGCGACTCGGGTGTTACCACGCTGCACGCTGATCGACTGTGTCATATCGAAGAGCGATCTCCTCTCGTCCATAGAATTGAGAAGTCAATCAAGATTAAACATTTCTATTCACATGCACTGTATGAGCACTTATTCATTGACGTTACCGACAGAAAGAAATAAAAGTTGTGACTGATCACTTCTACTAAGTGAAATATATAAATTTCATTCATAATTATGCACTCATTTTTCTATTTGATTTTGATTTAATCCTTTGACAAATGAAGTGTCTCAGCAGCTCCGAACTCAAAGCGACACAGATGATTTGTTTGTCTTTTAATAGCTTTCAAATGCGTCTGATGAAAATGCTAATGTGTTTGGTTGTAGGTGGATTTTTTTAATGATGTAAAAATAGATAAACCAAGGTCATTAACTATTAAAGTATCAAGACCAGAAAAATAGCTAAATATTTTTTATTTTCATTCCAAATTTTTTTATTCAGCTCACCATGTTCTTGCGCTTAATATTCTTCAAGTCAAATACAGCAGTGCTGTAGGCGTAAAAAAACACTTTCCATACAAATTCTGTGTCAAAAACGTGTTAAGGTCTAATAATGGAAAAGAAAAAGGAAAAAGAAGAAACAAACAGAAAACAAAATCCTAACCTTGGGGTTCTTAAGTGATTGGTTTCTCATGGAGCTACACAATTCTGAAATTCCTGTATGTTTTTCTCTCAATTGCTTCATTTGCATTTGTTTGCTTTTTTGTAAGATAGAAGCATTTGCCAGTGACAAAATATAAAACTTTGCGCCTCTCCTGATGAGCAGTTGAAACAATATATGCGATCAGATATAAAATTAAAACCACTGCCAAGTAAAGTGAATACCATTGATTATCTCATTAATTGTTAATTAGCAGAAAGTGAACAATCAGTTCTCAAGGGTTGATGTGATAGAAGCAGAAAAGCAGTCAGAGTCTAAGCAACTCCAAAACGACAAGTCTTGTAGGGTGTTCCTGGTATGCCGTGGTCAGGACATACCAAAACTGGTCTTATGCTGACTCCCGTCCTCCACCAAAAACATCTACACTGGGAATTCTGCACCATGGAGCAATGGAAGAAGGTGGAATCTAAAATTCTCTCTTTTATTGCCCTGCTTTTCCTAACTTAGTTGATCCTTAATTTCCAACCATCTTATAGGAAGGCACAGGCTCCCGACTACCGACTGCATCCTTTTCGAGCTCTGACTCAGTAACCTGGGCAAGAAATGGCTCCAGAATGCACTGTGGAAAGAAGGCAAGCCGGTAAAGGCGGCATGATGATCTGGACAATGTTCTCCTGGAAACACCTTGGATCCTGGAGTTCATATGACTGTCACTTTGACACATACCACCTATCAAAACATTGCTGCAGACCTTTCAGCAGGAGAATGTGCCCTGACACACTGCAAAAAATGTCCAGGAATGGTTTGAGGAACATGAGAAAGAGGTTAAAGTGTTGACCTGACCTCCAAATTCCCCAGATCGCAATCTGATCGAGCATCTGTGCAATGTGCTGAACAAACAAGTCTGATCCTTAGTGGCCCCACCTAACATCATACAGGACTTAAAGGATCTGCTGGTAATGTCTTGGTACCAGACACTGCAGCACGTCTTCAGAGGGCTTGTGGAGTCCTGGCCTCACAGGATCAGGGCTGTTTAGTTGGCACAAAGGGGACCTTCATGATATTAAGTAGGTGGTTTTAATGTCATGGCCGGTTGGTGTAAATGGTGAAAAAAACAGATTAAAAAAAGAAGAAATCATGGCATTGCTGGCTCAGTGGTAGGTTTCTGACTGGCCATGTGGAAGGCAGAGGTTCAATTCCCACCCAATGACCAAACCATAGCCATTGGATGCAAGGTGTCGTTCCCAAGAGAGGGTTGCGCAATGATGGGCATCCAGTGTAAAATCAAGTTGTGCCAAGTTGTATGCCGACTATGTGGTCCACTATTGTATACAGATTATATGCTTTAATGACCCCCCCCTTGGACGGGAGCAGCTCAAAGACTAACAACATCATCAGATTCAAACACCTGAAATTATAACTTATCACTTTTTGACAAAGTGTGTTGAAATGATGTTTACTGAGTCTTGAGGTGAGCACAGGACCATCTTTATGATCACAGCAGCAGTGCTCAGGTCTACATCTACAAAAGGTGATACGTGGATCTAAAGCATTTTCTGGGCAACCATGTGAAACCGTTCACACCAGCCGAGAGCGAGCGTCAAGAACTGGAAATCCAAGCAAAAGAAGAATCAGAATGAATCAGGCAGATCCAGAGGAGAGAGAGAGAGAAATAAAACCGTTTTAGAAGCAAACACCAGCATCACATCGGGCAGCAGGAGAGCACATACAGCTTGACAGACAAAGAGCAAGAGAGAGAGAGATAAAGTGGACAGATTATTAGATATGCTCTTGACCTATAGTACAACAAAAGCGTGTACACTGTGAGAGAGCGTAAGCAGGCACTCGGGCAGGTCTAATAGAGAGAGAGAGAGATAGAAGGTAGCACAGGCATGAGGGCACCCTGGGACATAAAACATCCCACCACTCCATCATCAATAAACTTGAGTGAACGCTCTCTTTTCCAAGAAACCACTCTTGAGTTATTGTGGCTGCATTTGGTCTTAATATCAGTCTCTAGAACTCTTCCTCCAGGTGTTGGCTGCGAGTGCAGACACAAATACACACCTGCATACAATTTACTCATGCACAACACTACTGACGCTGCAACTTTTTTACTTTATCTACCTACCTCAGATTGTCTATGCTTATCTGGATTGTTCTTTCTTTATATGCTGTTTATTCCACATTTCACTCTAGCTCATGTCATGAATTACTGATATCTCATATCACAAGGCTCCCATCTCTGTACGCCTCTGAACTTACGCCGTTTTTTGAATCACACCTGCAACCTTTTCTTTTCCAAACATTACAAAAGTTAAACTATTATTATTGTTGGTAAAGCATTCTATTACTGTTTTGTACTTTTTTCAAAAAGAGTGTGAATGCTCATGTGTGCAACAATTTTAGCCGTGCATCTCAGCACAGATGTTTTGTATACAGTGTAGGATTAGAGGTGATTATGGACTGCTTATGGGTCTCTGTGTAATTGTTATTTCTGCAGCTTTCAGGTTGTCCTGCAACTTATTGTCACTGACTGCTGGCTCCTCCTCCTTCTCCTCCTGACTCCTCCTCCTTCTCCTCCCGGCTCCTCCCCATTTGCCTCTTGACTCCTCCCCCTTCTCATCCTGACTCCTCCTCCTTCTCCTCCTGGCTCCTCCTCATTCTCTTCCTGGCTCCTCCTCCTCCTGACCCCTCCCCTTCTCCTCCTGACTCCTCCTCCTGACTCCTGACTCCTCCTCCTCCTGACTCCTCCTCCTGACTCCTCCTCCACCTCCTCTTGCCTCTCTTATCATTAAGTTTGACATTGTTATGAAATTCCTAATGGCACACCTGTTCATGGACAATTCCTGCGTTTTATGAAACCAGTTGTACTGACAGTGATTTTTAAGATCTTTGCTATATGGGTGTCTGCAGCTTTTTCCATTCGAGTGGCGTTCCTGAGAATTTTAGCAAGACAAGATCTTTCACTTCGACCATGATTGCTAGTTGTTGTATGAAATCTTCCCACCCGATTGGCAACGTCTTTTTAAAATGACACATTTATTTAAACATAAAAATGTCCAAAAAACGTTAATTTTTTTATTTATACAAATGTGTGTATGTGTTTTGTTGAGGAACTGATTCTGGCACTTGTAAGTTAACAAAATGTATGTCTTTTCCCAATTATGGGTTAAATAACACAAACACAAACTTATTTATTATTTATTTTCCCTCATGGTATTCGTAATGAAGAAGAAGCCCTGATGGTGTGTAAAGACAAAATTGTATTTTCGATCTGCACAAGTCATCACTGGCAGCTTCCACAATTTCCAAATTCCAGCTTCCATCCTTTTGAAAAATTATTTATTTTTACTTTCTTTCTTGTTTAATTCATCTCAGAGAATGAATGGTGTGTTAAAAGGAATACTGTTCAGTAAGACAGAAGGCCTAAGAAATCATTTTTGATGCTTATGAGCTGCTAGATTAAAGCAAGACACACCCCAGGACATTCTCGTGAGCAAATAATTGGATGAACACAAGGCTCGCACAGGAGGAAACTAATCAGGTTAGTCAAATCCATTTTTTTCTGTCTAGATGATCAATATGATCATATCGGTGTCCATAACAATAAGAGACAGGTGCGAAAAGCTTTGATTTCAGCAGCAGTTTAGAGACTTAGATATCTTTTTTTTTTTTTTATTATAGCCAAATACAGCCATCACAGGATGCTGAGTTTAGTCTCCGTGCATGTTGTATGTTCTGGCGGTTCTTCTTGTAGCTTTGTGGTTTTGAAAGCATCTGGTGTAATAGGAGAAAATAACTAGGCTGCCAATTGCAGCGGTTCCAGCTCGAGGCTTTATGGACTTTGAGGCATGCATGGCTCCGGTTCAGCCTGATTAGGTTAGACTTTTGCAGGCAAAGTATTTTTGTTCCCACAATAATGCCTGATTCATCAATGTCAGGGTCAGACGTAGAAGCCCACAGCAATCACGCTTTGATGAATCACTCCTGATCCAAATTGACATGCGCGTCGAACAACGGCCATGAACTATCTGCACATAGGCATCAACCTCAATCATCCTGCGCTGCTCTTGGAGAGATGAGCTCAGGCCCGATTCTCACCTGAAGCCTCCCCGAAGGCGCAGAATTAGCTGGGAACTAGGCACTCCTCGAGAAAGGGCACATAAGAGTATCAGTCGTAATGCTGCACAGGGTTATGAGATGCGCTTTAGTCCCCACCCGAGACCTGTAGGCTCTTCTGTTGATGGAGGTTCATGAATTGAGGGCACGCCGGAGATTGTGAACTCTCCCCTCGGAGCCGTAATCATTCATATTCCGCCGGATGCCCTTCACACGCACAGGCACTAAGCTTTACTCATGCACACATAAACCCCTGTGTTTTACTCCGGCGTGATTGCAGACGGCACTTTAATCCGCTGCAAGAGAAACACTCCGGTAGCCTTGATGTGGAGAGACAGAAGCTACAAAGAAAGTACGCCGTGAAGATGGATCAGAGATTTTGTTTTCATTTCTATGCACAGAATTAGGCTCATCTGTTTCATTCAGGCTAAATGTGTTTTTCAGAGGGACGGGAATGATGTCGGGGGGGGGGAGTGGGAAATGACACTAGGTCATTTCGTACCGAAAATATTTCTGAGTCGTCTTTACTTGCCTCTATGAATCACGTCTTAAGTAAAAGATTGCCTGCCATTATAGCCCACGTTTAAATCCACACCAGCTTTTTAAAACATTTCCAGTAACCACAGAGTGATGGATGCTTTGAACATTCGGTTGCTGTGGTTTACATCACCTACACTGTGTCTCCGATGAGCTCGTTAGAAGAAAGACGAAAAGGAACGCACACGCTGTGTAAACTGGCTGTTATAATGACAGCTATAGAGATGATATAACGTTTATATAAAGTTTTCCTTTGTGTGTAATAAGAGGAACAAAGCACATCAGAGAGTGGTGTTGTGGGAAAATAAGTAATAATGGGTGGTTCAGAAAGTTTATCCTCTTTAGATGTTCTTAGCATCTATGTGCCCCAGATACAATAGGAATTTGACTAATTTACTCATATAAATGAAGGCTTTTATCATTTTCGGTAGGTGATGGCATCGAAACTGGAGACTCCTTCCAAAAAATCTTAAATAAACAGAGCATAGAGCCGTGTGTGTGTGTGTGTGTGTGTGTGTGTGTGTGAGAGAGAGAGAGATGAAATGCAGCATTCATTTATAACCTTCTGAGAAATGAGTGGCATGAAAATGTAGCTAAGTCTGAAAGAGAAAGTTTTCATTTTTGAGATTTGATAAAATCTAACACTTTTAACAGACTACACTATCAAAAAGCGGCGGAGACGTCCGAGCACTACGGTTTTGATGTAAATGCATGTTTCATTAGATTTCATATGAATCTGCTATAAAACATCATTTCATTTCAACCCACAGACAGTATTTGAAGTCTTCCTTAATAAATACACCCTCAGTGGACTACCTTTATGTCAGTAAATAAAGACCTTTATCTCATAAAGCTGCCACAGCTTCGCTGATTGAAGTAACCCCAGTTTAATATTCATTTTTCATATAAAATATATATAAGTGTCAGAGCTGAGAATATATAATTACTGTAGATGGGACATGCTGGATATTTATGCTTTAGCCTTTATCTCTCAGCTGTATCGCTTACATTGTGGTTGTATGATTCAGACAACTAGGGAGGCAAATGCTCACACTTTTAACACACTTGGTGTAAAGAATAAATCACTTTTCTTTTCCTTCGACTTTATGTCCTGATGTCCTGGAGTATTTTTTCCTCTTATACTATGACAGCCATTTGTAAACTGTCTATTGAAAAAGCACATCTGTTTATGGTCACTTACTTTATAGCAGCTATAAACAGTCATTTCTCCACTAGTTTTTATTTCTTTCTCTCTTTTCAGTCAGGAACTGAATATAAAGATATACACATTATTTGCTTTTTAGAAATTACCTTTAAAAATTGCACAATTTAAAAAATGATCACATTTAATTTAATCTAATTATTTTAATTTATTTATATTTACTATTATGGTGCAATTTGGCTCAGGAATAATCTGAATAATGTAATGTAATGTGATGTAATAAAATAAAATAAAATAAAATAAAATAAAATTCACAAAATGAAAATCAATGTGGGGATTTTTAAATATTTAGGCGTAAAATATTTTACTTTGATGGAGAATTATATAAAATTTTTTTTATAGAAATTTATTTTAGATTTTAGAAGAATTAATATTTTATTTAATGTTAAATTTACTCAATTTTGTATTCTGCATCACTTAAAAAAGTTAAACTGGTCACTATATTAATTAAATTAAATTAAATTATTATTATTATTATTATTATATATTTATTTATTTTTATTAAGGCAGCACGGCGGCTTAGTGGTTAGCATCGTTGCCTTGCACCTCAACAGCCCAGGTTCGATTCCCACCTCAGTGTCTGTGTGCCTGGAGTTTGCATGTTCTCCCCATCTAAAGACATGCAGATTAGGCTAATTGGCATTCCCAAATTGCCCATAGTGTGTGTGTGTGTGTGCGCCCTACGATGGATTGGCACCCCATCCAGGGCGACCCCGCCTCGTGCCCTAAGTCTCCTGGGATAGGCTCCCAGGCCCCTACGACCCTGAATACAGGATAAAGCGGTGTAGATGATGATGAGTGAGTGAGTAATTAAGGAATCAATAATTACCATAATAATTAGATTATGTGGGATGTCAGAGACACAAGCCCCCTGTGTAATATTTCACCATAAAAACAATGAGGTATATGAATGAGCGCATTAAACATTTTAAACAACAGTATCTGATCTCTGTAAAATCCACTACTCATATCCCGCACCGAACAAATCCAACAGCATGTGATATTGTTTCAGCAACACCGCAATCAGCCATGTGAGGTAATTACATATACCATTGCCATGATCACATGTTTCTCAGATAAACAGCTTCTTTCACATGTGTGTCAACAGATTCACACAACGGCATGGAGGACATATGTTTCCCACACACACACACACACCATATGTTCAGCCTTCTTAATCAGCTGCAAAGAATTATGTTGTTGAATTCTGTGGCGTGAATATGCAAATAGTCTCACTTTCACATATGCTGAGATATTCCTCACTTTTTAAGTAAGTAGGCATATGTCAAATGCTATAGATTATATATACAGTATAATGTACTGTATACATGACACAGTGCCGACGGAAAGTTTTTAGACCCATCCAAGTTTTCCACATTTTGTTATGGTTCACACTCATCTGAAAATGGATTCAAATTCCTTTTCCCCCATCATCATTCATAATACTCTGTAATGACAAAGTAAAAACAGGTGTTTGGAGTATTTTAACAATTTATTAAAACATAAAGACTGAAATATCCCATTTAGACCCATCACCAAGTATTTGGTTAAAGCAGCTTTGGCAGCAATGACAGCCTCAAGTCCGCTTGTGAATGATCCTACAAGTTTGGCGTAGCTTTCTTTTGGAACTTTCTTCCATTCCTGTCTCTGGCTGGACCGCTCCAGGACTCTTGGCAGTATGCTTAGGTCGTTACCTTGCTGAAATGTAAACCTTCCTCCAACTCTGAGATCCTGAGATCCACCTTATGGAAGGTTTTCACTCAGGATAGCTCTTTATTTCATCTGCATCAGTTTTCTAATCTCCCAGTTCCAGTCACAGAAAAACATCCGCACAGCATGGTGCTACCACCACCGTGACTCACTGTTGGGATGGTTTTAATAAGATGATGTGCGGTGTCGGATTTCCTGATTCCAAATCTGTGTGTCATCAGACAAGACGATTTTGTTTCTCATGGTCTGAGAGATCATTCAGGTGCTTTTTGGTAAACTCCCAGCCAGCTGTAATGTGGATTTTAGTGGGGAACGGTTTTTGTCTGGATGCTCTATCATAGAGTGATTATTGGTGGAGTGATAGTTGTCCTTCTGTAAGGCTCTCTCATCTCCACAAGGGAACTCATGATCTCATTTATAGTGACCAATGGGTTCTGAAAAGACTGTTGGTTGTCCAAAACCTCTTTCATTTGAGAATGATGGAGGTTATTGTGCTCTTGGGCGCTTTCACTGCTGCAGAAAGTTTCTTGTGTGCTTCCTCAGATCTGTGTCTTGACACAATCCTGTCTCGCAGGTCTACGGATAATTCTCCTGATGACCTCATGGCTTTTCTTCCACTCAGACATACACTTTTTATGGTGTGTGACAGGTGTGTGCCTTGCCTAATTATGGTCCAATGAAATAATTTAGACACAGATGGACTCCAGTCAAGTTGTACAAGCATCTTTCTTATACGTATATATTAAACTGCTGCATTCAAATACCAAGTTTGATGTCAGAAACTATAGTAGAAATTTTATTGGACGCGATTTCACTTTCAGAACAGAAAAATTGGCAGCTGTTGCTTTGACACCCACATAAATTAAAACCAAGCAGAAAATCAAACATTTACATGGGGAAAATAGAAAGAGATTTACAGACTGGTGACAAATTAAGGGGAAAAAAGGGATCAGCATGAAGTAGGCATCGATTCTACAAGTCTGTGGAGATGTACCGGAGTGATGAGCACCATTTTTCCGAAAGATTTTCCCTCAGCTGGTATTTTGTCTCCTGTGATACTGATTGATGATGAGATTGCCTTCTGTTTACATCATTTTTATCCAGAGCTTATAGAAATAAGCCTTTGTGCGTTGTGAATGGGGACGAGTCCTCACAGAAGAAACCACGCCCATTTTGATAGAAAAGTGATCAGTCCGAGGAATTTAGTACTTATTTCCTTCAATTTATCGGACCTTGCAAATTATTTAAAAGATACATGACCATCTTTTGTTTAATTTAATTAAATAGATTAATTTGAGTTATTTAATTTAATTTACTTTAGTTCTTTGAAGGGTAAAAAAACCTAAAAAAAACCTAACAAAACAGAACTGCATTGTTGCTGATATCTTTGGCATGGTGGTTAAACAGCGGCAGGCGGATGGTGTTCATTGTAATGTCTGAAAGGATAAAAGAAGCCGAGCTGTCTGGTGTTGCAATGAATTTCTGACAATTTAATTGGATATCGTTTAGGGCGAGCAGACTAAAAGCCCACGGCATTATCAGTTAAATCCAGTTCAGTGACTTTCCCGGTGTCACTGTGGCGTTCACATGCTGTAGGGTGCGTACAAGTGAATGAGTGGTGAACATTTAATGCTAGTGCTAATAAATACAAATCTAGTTGTCAGAGGACAATGTAAAAGAAAATGTGTCCTTTCTCTTCTTTTTTTTTTTTAACCATAAACTTAATCATAGGATACCTTATTCTCTGGTAGATAAACTTGCCTTTTATAAAATGCCAACTCCAACTAATCACGATCCATCCATCAAGGAACTTCTGTAGTCCAACTAGGACCTCTTCAATGGCCTCCACACTCCCAAGTTGGACTACAACGGTTGGAGGGACCAATGGTGACTTTCATTGTATTTATTTCCATTTTACAACCATGGTGGGACTGCCAGTCAGCATTCGCATGACGGGCAATTTTTCAGAACACCAGACTAGCCTAAACTGCATGTCTTTGGACTATGGGAGGAAACTGGAGTACCCAGAAGAAACCCACCAAGCACAGGCAGAACATGCAAACTCCACACACACAGACCTCGAGGTTGGAGTTCAACCTAGACCCTTCAGGTGCAAGGTGACAGTGCTAACCTTTAAGCCACCATGCCACCAACCATCATACAGGAGGAATGCAATGTAGGACACCTCAACCAAAGAAACATCAGTGGCTCTTTTAAAATACTGGCCTCCCAGGAACTCCTTTAATGGCCCTTTCTTTTAACTGAAAAAAAAAAAAAAAAACCACACAGCCTGGCTTGATCACAAAAGGCATTCTGTTTTTGCATGACAAGGCATCACTTGCACATTACAGGAACTCGGCTGGAAGTTATCGCCACATCCCCTGTACAGTCCTGAGCTCGCTCCAAGTCATTTGCACATGTTTGGGATGTTAAAGGAGTTCCTGGGAGGCCAGTGTCCGATCATGGCTCCTTGATGGTATCCAAGCACTAGTGAAACACTGGGGTAAGTGCATAAGTGTAGCTGGAGATTATATAGAGAAATAACAGGAGTTTTTACTCCTCAATCAAAAGTCCTGGTTTGACTTGAATATGACTCCTATTTCACCAAAATGCACTTTTATCCTGCTGAGGTCATCTTTCGTCAAAGATCCCACTGTGTAAGGACAAAGACACTGGTAAAACCATTCATTCTGTGTAAATGTATTTGTTACATGTGCATGTGTGTTTTAAGTGACATGGATATAGTTCTAATCTAATACTTTTTATTCAGGTTCCAGGTGTAAAAGAATGTCTGCAGTGCTTCTGCGCCAAAGCGTAAATGAAATCTCTGTAAGTTTCACACTTTAAAATCCTTCAGTTTGATGAAGACACGTGCAAAACAGGTTTCGCTTCAGTCCAAAATTCTATATAATCTTCACAGCTGCAGTAGAAAATGTCACCATTTCACCATGGGGTGTTTATTACAGCACATAAAAATCATCATTCCGTATTGTACACTGAAGAGACTTCACTTTTAATCCTTTCATCCAGATGCCTGATCTATTCCATAACCGAAAATGATTGACAGCGCCAGGAAGTGATGTCTGGCTGGAGTCAGGACGTAATTGGTCTATTATACGCTTAGTGGAGGTAAAATTGAGTGACGGCTATCCAGGCCGTGTTGCAGACACCAGACAGAAAGTAAAGCAAGTCACAAAACAGGCGGTTAGGTCCTTTTTTTCCTAAACAACAGTGTTAATTCGAATGAAAGTATTTAATATATCACTGATGGTAAATTGGCTAAAAGGGAAAAGAGGACTTTAATTACAGGGCAGACTGGTGGAGAATAACAGATTCTGGCAGAGTAATCAGTTCTATTACCAGCGTGAGTGGCTCTGCCTCGGCCACTGATTCTTTCAAAGATAAAAGCTTTAATTGGACATCCCTTCAGCCGGCTGTTAGGATCTCGTCTCTGCTGCATTTAATATCCACTGGAAAGCTTTACGTCTAAATTCCACCAATGGAATCATCACATGGCGGTCCGTGATGATGGTGGTGATGATAAGTGTACAATAGGTCATTATCATCTTCCGTGTGATACTGATACAGTGATCTCTACATAGACATATTACCATAATCTATCAACGTGATGCACATTCATGCTCTTCCCAGGTATTTCATCAGGCCAGGAAAGCTGATATATCGGCTTAATTTATTTCTGTTTTTTTCCCCTTTGCTTAGACATGGGGAACACAGGATATCTGGGGCACTTTATCAGCTGCAATCTACTCCAGAGGCTGAGATATTACAAACTTTTTCTTTTTTTTCTTTTTTTCTTTTTGAGATTATATTACCATTCATTCATCTTGTGTAACCTCTTTATCCTGGTCAGGGTGGCACTGGATACACAGGAACACTGGTTCACTATGCACTTACTTATTTACAGACTGCAGACCATTTTTCATAGCCAATCTGCCTAGCACTATGGTTTTAGGAGGTGGGAGGAAACCACAGAAACCACCCAAAGCAAACCCACATGGACATGAAGGGAATATGTGAAACTCTGCACGGACGGTAACCTGAGCTCAAGATCAAGCCCGGAGCTGTGAGTCAGCAACGCTATCCATTGTACCTCCATCTAACCCAGTCTTTAGGCTTACAGCTCTATTTCAATCTATTTCAATCTGACACCGTTAAGGGTTCTTCATCTTTTCTCACTGGAGAACCCTTCGATGTTGTAAGCAGAACCATGTTTATGAAGGAAAGAAATGTATTATCTAAAAATCTCTTGAAGTAAAGAGAGAGAGAGAGAGGAGAAGATGATCTCAATAACATTGATGATGATCTGCTGCTGAAGATGGTTCCACTTTTAAAACATGGAAATGGCTTTGGACTGCATTTGATAAACAGTCTTGCTTATTGTTGTCATTCGAATGGGTTTAGGACTGAAAATGCTATAAAGAGATTTGGATCCACGTCTCCATCAGTGAGGAGGTATAAAGTGGGCCTCAATAAAGTGGACGTCATCTATATAAATAAAAGAAAGGTTTTGTCTGTACATTGGTCAGAACTCGCTTTTTCAATTATATCTTTACGTTTCATACATTAGAGGATTCAAAACCAGTCTCAGAAGATTATATGTCGGTATGTCTGTATGTCTGTCCAGACAGATTTTGTCACAGCATCACGCACAACTGGCTGGACAGAATTTAATGATTTTTTTTTGCAGAACTTGGACTTTTGATGAAATAACAGCACTGAAGTGGAATAAATGAGTTTTAACGCGCTGGGGTCATTTTAAGACAAAACTTCATCTTTATCCGATCTACTTTTTTGATTTCTCATCTGTGATTCACTCTCCGATTACCGAACAGGGAGTGTATTTATTTAGCTGGAGATGAAAAAAGTACAACTCAGCGTAAACAAGGTGTTTTACAAGCTTACGACTTTTTACTTCTTTGTATTAATAGGTTAGACAGAGAGTTCTGCCATACAGACAGACATGTACATGGGCTTCAACCTGAAATCATAATAATATCACTGATTACATTAAAGCTGATCAGGTTATCTTTATTTTTAACCTTTTAACCATTTCTACAAACTCTTTATCCATCAACCACATGCACTTCAGCTAGTGTTAACAAAAATGAACTTCCTGTTCAGTTTTGACCAGATAGCACACAGTTATAGAAGGGATTTCTTGTGCTATCCTACAGTACAGTAAATCACTCGAGTTAAGCATGAGTTCGACTCCTATAGAAAAAGGTGAAGATACATCCCACCATGTTGTGTTTTAGGACAACGTGCCATCTGATTAGTTACACACTTTTAACTGTCTAACTGTGCATGCAACAGTGGTTACGTGCATGACTGTCGATTTGGCTCAAAATTGTATAAAACATTTAAATATGATGGAAAAGAGAAGAGATGGAGAAAGGGAAAAGGGGAATAGGAATATTTTCTCCCACTGGGAGAAATAAATCACAATGCCAAGCAGCAATATTTGGAAAACTAGTAAAAAATCTAAAACACAGATCCATATGGCTTGGCAGCACAAGACCTCTACCTCCACTCACACACCTGGACATTGTAAATTATTTCACTTTTTTTTGAGTGAAGAGTATAAAAGTTAGAACTTTCTAGAAGCTCAGGAAAGATTTTGTGAAATCTGCTCCAACAGCACAGCTATACTCACACAAGGCTTAGATGACACGCCTTTTTTTTGTCACAGGCCATGGGTTCGATCAACTGCATTGTTAATAAAAGCATTGTTATAATTTTGCACTTAAAAAATAAATATGGAATAAAGACAATTAAACAATGCATTACGTTGTCTGGTTTTCTCCCTGAATGATGTTGTGACCTACTGTGGCGTTCCTTAATGAAGTCTCATTGAATTACCACGGTGAAGTTTTTTCAGAATCACAACAGAAAATCAAAACCCAGTCTCCAACTCGTTTACAGAAATGTGATTCTCACAACATGGCGCATAAACACAATGCTACCCACAATTCAACATTCAGCATAATGTTAACTTTCCCTTTTCTATACCATGCCAATCATTCTGTTTTGTCACTTGTTCTGCCATCTTACCTGATGTACAACATGAACATAGGGTTCCCAACTTTAGAGGGTTCTAAGAAGTCTGGTGGCATGGTGGCGTAGTGGTTAGCAGTGTCGCCCTGCACCATCAGGTTCTGGGTTCGATTACCATGTCGGGTCTGTGTGCATGGAGTGTGCATGTTCTCCCCATGCTTGGTAGGTTTTCTCCAGGTACTCCAGTTTCCTCCCACAGTCCAACCCCAATGGACAGCATCTAGGAAGTCCTGGTGTGCTGTGGTCCATGAGGTCAGAGTCAGACAAGACTGACCGATTAAAACAAAAAAAACAAGATGAACCCATTTTAATGAGCTAAGATCTCTTAATTACCATAATAACTCTTAAAGAAGAGAGAGAGAGAGAATGATGATGATGATGATGATGATGACAAGAAGGCTACGATGATAATGATGACAATCTCTATGAATAGATATGATTCTTCTAAGGAAGACATGTCGCCTTCCTTTTTTCAGAAAAAAATAAAATGTATTAGAAAATGAAATAGCTAGACCACATTTTTCCTTCCTAATAAAGGTTCTGTGAAAGTATGGTCAAATTCCTATGAATGGTTTAGGAGGAGATGCAGATAGAAGAAAAGTGTGGAGACGATAGCATACGGACGCCAATAAGAGGTGATGGATAGTGATCCCTATGTGTCACTTATGCTTCTCAGGCTGGCGACGCAGTGATGATAATGACAATGAGGGTGATGATAATGACCGTGATGACATCCATGACAATGATGACAGCAAGAATAGTGGAGGTGATGATGATCATGATGGTGATGACAGAAATGACAATGGTTATGATAACTACAGTGATTAAGATGATGATGATGATGATGATGACGACATACCTTTCCATGAACACCTGTTCTAATGTCTACTCCTGTATCATGCCATTTGTTTATTTTGTCATTTGTACTTTACTGCCATCCTGCTTTTTAGTATCTTTATTGCATTATATCACTGCTCTTTGACCTTCTGCTTAGATTTTAACTATTTGTTTGGCTTTGTGCGTGCACAATGCCATTTAAGTGGAATCTCATCTAATCTAATCGAATCTAACTATAATAATAATGATGATGACGGCGATGACACCATTTACCAATTCCCACCAAAGTGTAATGTTATTACAAAAAAATTAGTTTTTTTTTCTTCTGCAGCTCCATAATATTAATCATTACTCCTGTTAATACCACAATGGAAAGTACAAGATAAGAGTTCCACTACGCAAAGTGGAGTGCACTTAATCTCACAACTGGCACAATCCTGGCGTAGGGCAGTGTAAACAAATAAAGAATCCCACTGACAGCTTCTGAAATTAAACTGTATATTTAATCCCTTTGTTGTGATTTGTTTCCCTACATGACAGACTCGAATAACTTTTCTCTGATGTTAATGTGATCTAAGCTTTTCACATGCATTATTAATAAGTTTGCAGGCTACTATTGCAGGTGTGAATGCAGGTTTTTTTTTTAATTTGGTGCTTTGAACAGTCAAACTTGGTGAGCTCTGTGCAGTTTGAGCTCATTCGCTCGTCTGGTTTTACAGAACACTGCCCACTAAGAGAACCCAGGACACACTGCAAGTATAATTATAACTAAGCAGAGACAACCGTGAAGTTCCGTTAATGGAGCATTCATTCAATCCGGCATTAATTATACTGAATAATGGCTCCTAAAAAGACAGTGCTATAGGTCATTTTTTTCTCGTTTCGCTCCTTGCCTTAGCTCTACATATCCATCTTTTTTAGGGCTATATTAAGTCGAATGACTTTTATACGACCTCAAAAGGCAAATCAAAGATTTTCACATTGGATGAAATCTAGAAGCCTCATTAACGTTAACGACAACAACAACAACGACAAAACTTTTTTTTCCTCCTCTTTTGCTCTACTGCTTATCTTTACTGCTTTGGGCCACACTAAAGGATAATTGGGCAGATTTTTGAGGTTGTTTCACCCCTCCTGAATCCTGATAATTGCATAACGCGTCTCAATTTTAGGCTTGTCTTAAGCGATTATCTTCCCAGAATTACTTGTGGTGAGAGGTGTAAAAAGTCCAATCTTAATTCTTGATCTTAATTTCCTCACAGTTGTGACACGGCGTCTACGATTTATAAAGAAGATATTCTTATTACAGCTGTATCATACAGTTAATGAAAGCAGGATGCAAGGGCGTAAACACTGCGATTTTTTAATAATGGCAAAAAAAAAAAAAAAGCAAAAACAACAAAAAAAAGCGAAGAAGGGTTCAATATGTACAGGCAGGCAGGCAGCAACAAACAAGGATAATCCATGTTCCATAATGAATACACAAGCAAGGGTCACAACATGGAATAAGGAAACTCCAGCTCACAATGGGCTCATGAAACAGCAGGGTTACTCAGACAAACTAATTATTGGCTTAAAACAGAACATATGGAAACAGTTTGGTAACACACCGCTGACATGACAGGGTGAACACAGGACGAGGACGGAAACGAAAGCCTACAGCTATCACAAATGACATGAACTCAAAACAACATGACACAAGAGCAGCGATGAACGCCAAGCTGAACGCTTGTCTTCCATGTTTGGTTTGATCTGGAGACACATTTGATCAAAAGAATTTCAGCATTTTCTCCGAGAGTCAAAATCGTTGTTTCATGAGTTTAATCAAAACGTGTGCAACTTTTGACTCTGGACGCAGCTTGTAGTGTCGCGTGGTGGATTTGATGATCTAGGACAACAACAAAAAAAGTAACACAAATCTGTCACTATATATTACTATATGTTTTCCCTGATTCTCGTCATGGTTACAATATTTATGTTGCCATTAACATTTACAACCTAATAATAACTAAGTCAGTAAAGACATGCTTAAGTTCAAGTTCTCAAGTTTGTCATAGTCAGGTCTCTGTGACCCTTGAAGCTTAGAGCATTTTAGCTCTTATTTGTTTTGCTGTTTTTTGAAATAAATATATATAGGACTCAGGATTGTGCAGTGGAGAGTGACATATCTTGTTTTTCAGCACAAAATAGGTAATATGTTATAACTGAATTTTACTTTATTTTAACCAACTACCCAAACAAGACCGAGCAAAATAGAAAGAAAATAAAGGATCACATAGGCAAAGAAATATCACAAATACACATGATCACATGTTTTTATGGTTGTTTTCAGATGTTTCTATGACCAAAAAAAATGATAGTAATATGCTCATTTTTGAGAAATCTACATTTTTGTGGTGTCATTCATATATTCTGGTAGTGGTAAAATTTACACGTTATAAAAGTAATGATAACTCTTGTTCTACCTGATGTATCTGAAAAATACACAGTTTAAAGTCCTCGTTAACACACACCAAAAAGGCTTCCATGGGCAAAAAGGCAAGTATATTCAA
>JAOVVA010000044.1:3791046-3818389 GCA_028565275.1 Leiocassis micropogon
GTAAGTATGTATCCAATGATGTAAACATTAAAGCACTTTTTGTAAGTCGCTCTGGATAAGAGCGTCTGCCAAATGCCCAAATGTCTCAGGTTCAAACCTTAGTTTCAATCACCAAGTTCCCACTGTTGGGTCCCTTGAGTGAGGTGCTTAGCCCTAAACTACTCAGATGTAAAATAAAATGTAAGTTGCTCTGGAAAAAAAACCCACCTGCCAAATCCTATAAATGTAGACCTGGAACAATCTAAATGTACCCAAGGAGAGATAAAAAGTATGAGCACTTTTAATTAATACTTACAAAATCTAGTCATTTGTAAATCACAATTGTGTAGCATTTTATAGGGAAATAAATAAAAAAAACTTGGGAGAGGTTACGCTCTTTAGCATCCATCACTGTTGATTATTTTCCTATAACAGCACACCTCTACATGTTTAATTCTTTACATCTTCAGTTTTAGTTAATAGTTGCGATCCAGATATAATTTACTTGCTTATTTAAAAAAATATGAATTATGGATACATGAATAAATTAATAAATAAATAGTCATGATTTTGATCATATTTATATGTATCACTGTATTTAATATTTTATTATATATTATTTTACATGCTTGTTTTTCCTTATAATGTACATTAAAATAAATAATAATGATAATAATAATTATTATTGTAATTATTATTATTATTATGATTATAAAATACAATGTACAATATTACTTTTTGTACTTGATATTTGTATTGAATATTTTATTCTGTACTTTTTAAATATTGAAAAATATTTGTAGCATTTTAAACACATTATTATTTACGTATCTAATAACATTACTAAAACACTTACTAAACCTGTCTAATCAGCAGCTGTAGCAATTGTAGCGTCTCCATTCCCTTTCAGAGAAATTGTTTAAAAAATAATTCCATTGAATTTCATTTAAAAAGCTGTATTATTTAATGCACAATAAGAGGTTATGTCTCTCGCTGAAACTGCTTAGATTTTCACTTTTCTGCTTTTAGACTTTTAGAATATTCGCACCCATTTAATTTTGCAACACAAGCCCCTGAAACCTCTTCTTCTCACACTCCCATAAAGAATTAAAGCCGTCTTTTACAGGCGTCGTCACCTCCTGTATACCTTTCCATTCAGGGTTTTTTTATTTTTTTATTTTTTATTTTAAAGTCATATTTTCCTCTAGAGAGCAACAACTGAGCGTGAGCTCTGATTAAATAAAGTGTCCATGAGCACATGAAAACAGGCGCCGAGGGAAAATCACTTCCCCACCTGTGAGTGAACTGGCTTTCGCGGCTTCCTGCCAGTTCATATTGCCTGCCTGATGCGTAAAATTAAACTTCCAGAGGAAGGACTGGGACGTGCTGTGAAATGTCAAAAGCACTCGAACGTCTCCTTTGGGAACGGAGGACCCATTCATTTGGATCCCAGAAAAACTAACATCCTCGCGTGTTTCCTGTGTCACTGCCAAGCCAGTGAAGACTACACGCTCTTTTTCTTTTCTGCCGACATGAACCCGCAGCCTGCGCCATTTTAAATCCCAGCAGGCCTTTTGCTGGTGCTGTTGTTTTATCCGACGTCAAGTCAGTGTGGTGTGTAGGGCAAGACGAAATACATTTAACACTTAGCATGACTGAGTGTGCACGAATACTGATGTTCTGATCATATTAATGGTAGACTATAAGCAAACAGAGCAGGAGAGTTAAGCTTAAACAAATACACTGACTGGAAATCTTATCTTCTGTAGCTGATGATTGCGCACACACACACGCACACACACACAGACACATGGCTTTCTTTCTTTCTTTTGGTGTTTGTTTTCTTGCCCCTTTTCTTTTGTCAGACTTTATTCCCGTAACTTTGCAATGTTCTTGTTAATCTGTGTATTAAATCTAATTATTCACATGATTGTTCACATCCTGGGTTTCATTGTCTAATTTTATAGCAATATCTGAACACCTGCGATTGCATGTTTTGTTGTTCAGGGGGAAAAAAAAAATCCTGGCTTGACATGGTTCTCAGGTTCTCAGGTGTGTGTGCAAACATTGTAATTAGCAGCTGCTCACACATCTGGTGTTCAGACTCAATATCTGAGAGGGTGAGTGTGTTTGTAACTCACAGGCCAAGGTGTGTATCTGTGGTGTGTATCTGTAGTCTTTATTATTGGTGTATATTTGGAGTGTGCGTTTGTAGTGTTCATCTGTACTGATTTATCTGTAGCGACTGTATCTGTAGTGTGTCTCACTAGTGTTTGTCTGAAGCGTTCTTTCTGTAGTGTGTAGCTGTAGTGTTTATCTGCAGTGTGCATCTGTAGTGTACATCTGTAGTGTGCATTTGTAGTGTTCATTTGTAGTGTTTACCTGTAGTGTTTATCTGTCATTTTTATCTGTAGTGGTTATCTGTAGTGTTCATTTGTAGTGTTTATCTGTAGTGTTCATCTGTAGTGTTTATCTGTAGTGTGCATTTGTAGTGTTTATCTGTAGTGTTTATCTGTAGTGTTCATCTGTAGTGTGCATCTGTAGTGTGCATCTGTAGTGTTTAACTGTAGTGTGCATTTGTAGTGTTTATCTGTAATGTTTATTTGTAGTGTGTATCTATAGTGTTTTCCTGTAGTGTGCACCTGTATTGTGCACCTGTAGTGTTCATTTGTAGTGTTTATCTGTAGAGTTTATCTGTAGAGTGTATCTGTAGTGTTTATCTGTAGTGTACATCTGTAGTGTTCATCTGTAGTGTGTATTTGTAATGTGCATCTATATTGTTTATCTGTAGTGGGTATCTGTAGTGTGCATCTGTAGTATTTATCGGTAGTGTGTATCTTTATTGTTTATTTGCAGTGTGCATCTGTAGTGTGTATTTGTAGTGTGCATCTATAGTGTTTATCTGTAGTGTGTATCTGTAGTGTGCACCTGTAGTGTTTATTTACATTTAGGCATTTGGCAGACGCTCTTATCCAGAGCGACTTACAAAAAGTGCTTTCAAGTTTACATCACTGGATACATACTTGTTGGTCTTTCGGCTGCTCCCGGCAAGGGGTCGCCACAGCGGAATACCCATTCCGCACAACAACTTGGCACAGGTTTTTACGTCGGATGCCCTTCCTGACGCAACCCTCCTATTTTTATCCGGGCTTGGGACCGGCACTGCATCCAGTGGCTGAGGTTTGGGCACTGGCTGGGAATCGAACCCGGGCCTTCCGCATGGCGAAACACCTACCACTGAGCCACCAGTGCCCTCATCACTGGATACATACTTACACTGGGTTAACTAGGTTAATAACTAAGTGCCATTAGTCGAACACAACTGGGAAGATTTTTTTTTTTTTTTTGAGGGGGGGAGATTAGTCCAAGTTTTTATCTGTAGTGTTCATCTGTAGTGTGTATGTGTAGTGTTTATCTGTGGTGTTTTATCTGTAATTTATTTCTGTAGAGATTATATGTAATATGTATCTGTTGTTTATATGCAGTTTATATATGTAGTGTTTGGTGTTTCTCTTTCGTGATTCTTTGTTGTGTTTATTTTGTTTGTGTTGATATTTTATCTAGGCTGTTTATTTGTGGTGTTTGTTTTGCATGTTTATCTAGACTGTTTATTTGTAGTATTTGTTTTGAATGCTTATCTCGGCTCTGTATTTGTAGTGTTTATGTGTTTATCTTATAGAATATTTTTTAATCAATAATTATTTGCAGTGATTATTTTTAGTGTTAATTTAGTTTAGTTACACTAATTTTTTTGCTATTTTAGTGTTAATCTTTGGTGATTATTTGTAGTATTTATATTTAGTGTTTATCTAGAGTGATTATTTGTAGTATTTATATTTAGTGTTTATCTTGGGTGATTATTTGTAGTGTTTATTTTTTATGTTTATCTTGGGTGATTATTTAGTGATTATTATTTGTAGTGTGTATCTGGTGTGTGTTGTAGTGTCTACTTTTAGTGTTTATGTATAGAATGTACCTATATATGCTGATTTGTAAATGTTATTTTTAGTGTGTATCTGTAGTGTGTTTATCTGTATTACTTGTCTGCATATTGCGTATCTTTCTTGTTTATTTGTAGTGTTTATCTGTAGTGTGCCTGTAGTGTGTATCTGTGGTGTTTATATGTACTGTACCATGTGTCTGTAGTGTTTATCTGTAGTGCATATGTGTCGTTTTTATCTGTAGTGTTGATATGCAGTATGCATCTGCAGTGTTTATCTGTAGTGTTGATATGCAGTATGCATCTGCAGTGTTTATCTGTAGTGTTGATATGCAGTATGCATCTGCAGTGTTTATCTGTAGTGTGTATGTGTAGTGTTGATCTGTATTTTTTTATACAGTATGTAGTATGTATACTGTATATAGTGTTTATCTGTAGTGCGTATGTGTAGTGTTTATCTGCATTGTTTATACGTAGTGTGTATCTATAGTGTTTATCTGTAGTGTGTTTATGTGGTGTGTATCTGTAGTGTTTTGGTATTTTATATTGGCTCTTTACTGGTCGCATTATTAGTGTTTCTGATTATTTGTAGTGTTTATTTTTAGTGTGTGTTTGTAGTGTGTATCTGTAGCATGTATGTGTAGAGCATAATGTAGTATTTATTTTGTGTTCATTTGTAGCATATATCATTGGTGTTTAATTGTAGAGTTTATCTTTGTTGGTTATTACTGGTGTTCATTCTTATTACATATCTGCACTATTTACTTGTACTGTTTGTCTTTGGTGTTTATGTGTAGTGTCTATTTGTAGTGTTTACCTGTAGCTATATCTTTAGTATTTAGTCTTGGTGCTGGTTTTGAAGTGTTTATTTGTGGTGTTTATTTTTGTTGCTTACCTTTACCTGTATTGTGTTTACCTTTAGTCTTTAGGGTGTATTTTTTGGTCCATATCTGTACTGTTTATCTGTACCACATACTTGTAGTGTGTATTTGTAGTGTTAGTGTTCAGTGTAATTTATGTGGTGTTCATAGCTTTATTGCACATGCAGTGTTTATGTATTCTCTCTACCTGCACTGTGTATCGGTAGTAATTCTCTGTATTGTATCTGTAGTGCTTATTTGTAAAGTGGGTGCCAGTGGCCCGCATTGTGTATTTCTATTGTACGCGTGTTGTATACCTTCACCCTGCTAATCCACTCATTCAGATGGAGATTAGGTGTCTGAGATCCGCTCTTGTTTTTCTCTTTCCTTTGAGAGTTTCATCATTTTCTACATTTCTGATATTTAATTGAATGCACTGTGTTTCCGTATGTGAGAGAGAGAGAGAGTGAGAGAGCAAGGAGGGAAAGGGAAAGGACGTGTCTTTGTTCCAGGGGAGGGGACGTTTATACTCCAGGTCTAATCAAGCTGGCCTACTTTCCTCTATTATTCTCCCGCTCTCAGGACGGCTTTTTAATCTGCTGACTTTTCACCGAGCCTGCTCAGGGGCGATCAGTGTACAGCCGTCTGCCATGAGCAGGGATTTCTTAACACTGAGAGAAACGCGTTCAGGATTTTGACCGCAGTGACTCTTCTGGTGGAGTTAGAAATAGATCTGTTTTACATGAATGTATCTCTCATGTCAGCATCTTTATGTAGTACATGAAAGGTCATCCTAGATGCGTTCAACATGAGCTACTTTGTTTCTGTCCCAGAAGCTGTATTACAAGCTTTCGGCACATGTATTGGAGCGGAATGTTCACCTGGGGGCGCTAAAGGGAAAGGTATTTAATTAATTCATTACTTTATTTTTCAGTCATGATGTCTAACAACTCATACTGTATGGCAGAGGTAGATGATGTGCTTATGTCAGGTGTACTGTAGAAATATAAAAAAAAAAAAAACCCATGGAGTGATAAATGTACAATTATGCCTCGAATATAACAAAATGGACAAATCCAGTTAGATTTTTTTTTTAAACACTACATTACTGGCTAAAACGGTGGCATTTAAATCTGTACTGCTTTGCTTTTCTGAAGATTTTTCCCAGATTTCGGATCTGGAAATTTAAGGCTGGATTCAAAGAGCTGGAATCTGCAATGGATTATGTCCCTGGAAATTCCTTTTAAACGTTGTCCACCTGATTTGTTATAAACATTTGATTTTGCTCTATAAACTCAAGCCAGGGATCCCAATATAAGTTGAATAATGTTAAGTATAAATTTTACTTTTAAATTATTTTAATAAAATTAAATAATTACTGGATAATTAATCATTTAATAATTACTGAATTATTGTGCCTTTACTCAAATTTAAATGAAGGCACAATAATTCCGACTGATACATTTTAAAGTTCAGATTCTAATTGCACTTTTCTTATTCCCCAAACTTCATCAAACTCAACAAAGGACTGCATGGAATATCTGTGGATTGGTCTTGTTTGTCTGGTGCGTTCCATGGATATTCAACTGGATTGGCATCTTGAGAATTTGGAGTCTGGATCAACAAACTTTGAACTCTTTACCAGGATCCTATCCTAATCAGGCTGTGGTGCACTGAGTGTTCTGGTGCCTTTCTATCATGGTCAGCATTGACCTTTTTTTCTGTGATTTGGGCTGCATTGGCTTTTCTGTGGAATCAGAATAGACATGCTTGCCTTTGGTTCCTGTCGGGATAAGCGAGCCTTGGGTTCCCATTATCCTGCCACCAGTTTACTGGTAAATTATTGATAATCAATTTTATTCAATTTACCTGGCTATGGTGTTAATGCAACGGTTAACTGTTGTAGTTTAGATTTTTTTTAACCAATTATGGTTAAAAAACATGAGAGCAAGAAAATTTCAGCATCAAAATCATACTTGTTATATAAATCGCTGACAATATAGCAATGGAAATTGAGATCCAGATTTTCCACAACCTGGAAAATGACAGCAGTCACTGTCAAGAAGATCAATGTGTTCCATGTCTTTGACGGATAATGAAGATCTGGTATTTCGACCACATCCCCAATGAAGAAGTGCTCTTGTGTAGTGCAAAGAAGACTACGCCTCACTGGTCACATCCTAGATCCCCAAAGTGGCTATGACATGGATACTGCTAGGAAGAAAACGTCGCCCAGTGTGACATATTTTGCTGCTTGTATACATAGCAGAAAGTTATGGTGGCTGCTGATGTGAATGGCACTTCTACAGCAGACACTATGATTTAAGGATAATAAGAAATACTTATGCTTCCATAATTTCTGACTACTTGAAAAAATACCATGACCTTTGAACCCATTGAAAACAAATCCCTGACTTCCATGGATCTCCTCTTATCACACTTGAGTCACTTTATTTCGTCTCATTTCCCCAAGGTGGTCCCTCGCTTATATTTTTCCAGAAAAGCGCAGTATGCCATAACTAATAGCATAGCATAATAAAGGTAATAAGAATAAGTGTGTGTTTGAAGGGGAGGTTGAGATAGTAGAACATTGGTTCTGTTCTAATTTGCATATTTATGCATATTCATGAACTGCAACATTATTTATACAGGCGGACGTGTGGAAATGTTCCCTTGTCAAAAATAAACAGTTTCTTGTTCAGGCTAGATTATTTTTAACAGGTTAAAAGGATCTTTTCAGTGGTGATTTATGTGGCCCATTTATGTTTATTTCCTAGCACTTTTTTCATTTTCCACATCTATCTCTGATCTCTAAAGTCGCCTCCGTTTATCTTCTCACAGCCTTTAGGGTCGATTAGGCAAAAGGGCTCGCATGCTGGAAAACTGATTTCCGTCTTTGCACTTGTTGGAGTTGCTCGAGCGCACACGGATCATGCAAATATGTCTTTTTATATCTAAATATATGACTTGTGCATATGCTGTCCTCTTCTAATACATTTAGTCATGCCTGTGCAGCTGTGAATGTATCACATGCATATATTAGGTCCGGTGTAAATGGCAGAGCTACATTAGTATCAAAGGATTATGGGTATTTTCCCAGGCCTTACTTGGATCAACAGTGGGTTTGGCTGTAACACAGCCTTCCGCTTTCAGGGCCAGGAGCTTAGCGAGGTGGAAAAAAGTAAGATGGGATAGATCTGGTGCTTCTTAAGCTTTGATAAGTGTTTGTGAAACACTAAAGAGTTCCTCTCACATCAACCACACGAGAATGGACAGGATTACAAAAAGGAGAACAGGATGGAGGAAAGGAAAACCATCAGGGATATTGGATTTAGGTTTGGCGGTATTGTTTCAGTTAACTTCTTAAACTATTTTACCTCAGAAAAGGGCTAGTTAGCTCATAGGATTTAGATCACTATGAAATGACCCTGCTAAGGCTAAAATTAGGTGAACCCTGGGACCTAGCATAACTATGCACGCTGTAAAGGTATTGCCCTAAAGACTAAATATAACATGTAATGCTCATTGTTTAAGTTAGCCTTGAACCCTGGCAGCTAACATAGCGGTTACCATACATAGCTTTTCAGTCAGCTAGCCAACCTATAAATATACCAGCCTAGAGGCCGCCAATCAGCCATAACATTAAAACACATTCTCAATAGTGTGTATTTTCCCTCGTGTGGTGACGGGACACCTCTGACACCTCAGGTCATGACTCCACGAGACCTCTTTGGGTGTGCTGTGGTGTCTGACAATACAACGTTAGCAGCGGATACTTTGGGTGCTGTGGGTTGTGGGGTTTGGCCTCCATGGATTGGGCTTTGTTGTCCAGCGCATTCCTTGGATGCTCAGTCGGATTGAGATCTGGGGAATTTGAAGGCAGGATCAGCAACCTTGAACTCCTTGCCTGCTAAGCCCCATACACATCAAGCTGTGCTGCACAATGGATGTACCAGCATTGACTTTTTTCAGCAATTTGTGCTACATTGGCTTGTCTGTGGAATCGACAACCAGACAGGCTGGCCTTTGGTCCCCACAGGCATAAACAAGCCTTTGATGTCCATGATACCGTCACCAGATGGTGCTGTTAGTGTTGCATGTTCTCCCCGTGCTTGGTGGGTTTCCTCCAGGTACTTCAAGACATGCCGGTTAGGCTAAATGGTGTTCCCAAATTGGCCATAGTGTGTGTGAGTGTGTGTGCCCTGTGATGGATTGGCACCCCGTCCAGTGTGTACCCCGCCTCGTGCCCTAAGTCTCAGGATATACAGGATAAAGCCGTATAGACGATGAGTGAGTGAGTTTATGTCTTTAAGTTTAAATTTGTTGATAGGCAGAATTGGAACTTACTTAGCTTTGAATTGTAATAAAAATAAAAACAACTCTCATTGACTGAATAGATTTTTGACTTTATGTAATGTAAATCACATGCCTGGGGATTTGTCCTTAGTAGTTCTTAATAAAACAACAGGGTTATATAAATCAAATTTGTCAAAACAACAAAGTTCTTTTTGCTTAGACAAATTACATTGATTCTCGCCACTTTGGACTAATCGCTAAACCCCTGATAGCAGACTTCAACGTGGATCTCTTTGGAAAAGGTTAGCTGTAGGAAAATTGCTCCTCACTGTTGACTCATCGAATGTCACATCCACTGAGGAAAAAAATCACGCACAGCAGAAAAGAGAAAACAAGATATCAGATGTTGAACAAAGACAAATATTAATGGAAATGAATTCTATGGGAGTGAATGGAAGAAAAATAATAATGAATGTTAAAATAAACATAGTCATGATCGCGCTCGGAAACGTACTGCTCAAGTGATACAAAAAGTCACGGAGGTCAAGGTTAGGAGTTCGGCACCTTTTCCTGATGAATAAAATTCAAACAGACTGTCTTCCGGAGCCCTGATTCAACATTTAGAATTGTAGGATTCCTTTACAGTATGTGTACAGACTTTAGCCTCAGGTTCTTGTTTTCGCCTGACAGGATGAATAGATGGACCTTTATTGTGTTTCCTGCTGTTGTTGGCCATCCTCCTTAAGGTTTGACACTTTGTGTGTTCTGACATGCTTTCTTTCTCACCATGGATGTAAAGCGTGCCTATATAAGCTTCTGTGCACTGTTTACTGAAACTAATCTGGCAATTTTCCTCTGATCTCTCTCACCAGTTATACATTTCTATCGCTTGGTGGATGTTTTTTGTTTTTCACACCATCCTGTGTTAATTAGAAAACTTTTGCGTGTGCAAAATCCTAAAAGATTATCTGAAATATCAAAACCAGCTTTTCAGGCGCCAACTAGCACGATAGGGACAAAATCATTAAGATCACACACGTGTGTGTGTGTGTGTTTGATGTCAACCATAACTAAAGCGTTTGACCTGCATCTGCATTGTGCTGCTGCAACACGTCTGTCTGCATGAATGATCAACAAAATGCATTTGACGGTAAGAGAAACCTCAAATACACATTTTTTGCTTTTAGTGAATAAGAGAAATAATTTTGATAATGAAAATACCGTCGCAAAGCTTATGTTATAGCTTTACAGAACAGGTCCAAGTGAAATGTAAAAATACCTTCAATGAACAATAAACAGGGAAATGCTTCAAATTTACTGAAAAAAACTCTGGACCTAATGTACTAGAAATATTTCCCCAGTTTTGAGGTTTACTCTTTAAATGCTTTGATTTTTTTCCCCAAAGCATTCATTTAGAGTCATATTATGATTTTAGTACAAGCAGTTATCCTTATTTAAGGAAGTGCTTTATTTATTATGCTGTATAGTTTTATTTACTCTATGGCTGGTATTTTGATTAAAAC
Organism: Leiocassis micropogon; assembly: GCA_028565275.1. NCBI lineage: Eukaryota > Metazoa > Chordata > Actinopteri > Siluriformes > Bagridae > Leiocassis > Leiocassis micropogon. The sequence goes on from JAOVVA010000044.1 coordinate 3,801,645, forward strand.
GGCAATAAAACTGTTATAAAACTCTGAAAAAAGGTGCTGAAAAACTTTTGACTGGCAGTATATACTTTTTTTTCTTGTAAATATGAGTTATATGTGATTCATTTTCGGCGAACTAGAGAATTTTTCACAAAAGCTGGAAGGTTTATTCATATGAATGTGATCAGCATTTTAACCTGGAAAAAAAAATAAAGTATAATGCGGGATAAAAGGATGCTGTCAAAGAACCTATTTAAAGTTTTTGGCCTCATGAATGATCTCGGATAGGCAACTTAGAGAAAAACAAGCGATGCATTAATGGGATGATAACGAGCCACTCTGACTCCTGCTCAAGAGTTTCTTGAGATTTTTTGGGTGCCAGGTTCGAGATTTACCCCGCGAAAAACATTTGCATATACACAATGAGATGGCTCCATACGTTAGGCTAAGGAGAAGCCCGCGGGCCATGGAGACGGTGACCAAAACACAATAATTGTGAGTCAAATTCTTCCTGACACTGATCCTGTCTTGTATGGGGGACCGGACCCGAATTGCAGGCGTCCCTCCATAGCTTGTTCCTGTCACTCGCTGCTGTTGCTGCCGCGTAATTTGCCTGCACCCTCGTGCCTATGCGATGTTCCACTGTAAGTTTGCAGAGACATAATCTGTCTGTCAGCTCTCGCTCCTCAACTGCGGCATGGATTTTATTCTTGTTTTATTTATTTATTTGTTATTTTACATAAACAAACAAAAATATGAGTCCGTATGTAAATATAGCTGTCAATAGTGTAAATTACAGCAACAGCCGTTTAGCGTGACACTACTCGGAAAACACAACGCGGCACGAATGAGGTGCCGTGAAAAAATGAGAAGTGACTAGATGTAACCGAGATGCTAAACAGAACAACCGCGCCGAGGGTGTCAAAACTAAACCTCCAATTGACTGACATTAGTGTCAAGCTCTCTGTCACGTCTCTTCGGGAGATGTTCTCGCATAACAATGCGGAAGAAAAAGCGTTTTCTAAAAAAAAAAAAAATAATAAAATAACAACAATATCCTGCTTCATGCAGATCTTCATACAGTGACAGGGTCCCATACAAGCTTCTTTTTTTTCTTTTTTTTTTTTTTTCTTGTTGGCCGCCATTTTGAGGATGCAGTCAGCACCTCGGCGGAATACCCAAAATGTCGGCGTGACATTTATTTCAAAAGCCCAAAGAGTGGTTCTCAAGGAGGCTCGTTTGGGAGAAAAAGTTTGGAAAGGCAGGGCGACTGGATCTCAGGATTTTATTTTCTTCAGCAGCACAAAGAGAGAGAGAGAGAGAGAGAGAGAGAGACGACGCATGAGATAACTTCCGTGATTTCCTTTTCTCAGTTCGTTGACGTGGATTTCCATTCTTTTATTGGGTTTGTAGCCCTTTTGAGAAAATCTGCTGTCAAGGATGATTTAAGAGAAATTCTGCTGTGCCACTAATAGTGAAAACAGCTCACCATATTATCATTCCTCGAGCATGTATTCTCTCCATATTGCTGAATTACATGTTCTGGGTGTCTTAAAGCCATTACTTTGGCACAGTAAACTTTTGCCATTAATAACTTAGGCCATCTATATCGTACGGTATAATGTTTCCGTGCAGTGGTCAACAGGAAAGACGGAGAAGTTCTCAAGTTTCCCAGAAATCTATTTCACAGTCACTTACGCAAAAGTGCTGTTTCATTACTTTACAGGACAAATCACCCGCACACAGAACTAAACTTTTCAGTTTAAAGCTAAACACACACACACACACACACTCACACACTCACACACACATACTTTTAATATCCTTTATCCTAAATCCTCTATAAAGTACCTCTAGTGTCAATAATACATATTGTTGTTAACAGTGAAGAAGAGTCAAAAATTGAAGTTGTTTTATAATAATAATAATAATAATAATAATAATATACAGTGCTAATATGTATGATGTAAGACATAATACCTAAATCAAAAGGATTAAGAAATGAATTTAGGAATGTTAGAAAAGACTGATTTTATTGAAACTATAAAATGCATATTTATATTTTCCCAATAATTTACATTAACATGTTTATAGTTTCCTATCTATCTATCTATCTATCTATCTATCTATCTATCTATCTATCTATCTATCTATCTATCTATCTATCTAAACTTAAAGACTTTCCCTGCACAGACTATATGAACATATAATCATAAGCCGGTGTGGCATCCGGAATGAAGAACAGTTCAGTCATTTGATGTGACAAACTCGTCACGCTTCAGACTCAGCTTCATCGGTTCTGGCAGGTTTGTGTGAAGGAATGAAGCGCCGAACATTGGCTGCCTTGTGCACTTCAGACAACAGAATCTCCTGCATTTTTCATGCTCCCTTCCCAAACACACGACTCGTTTAACTCTTTTTAGTTCTGCGGTAAAACTGCACTAAAATGCAAATGCCACTTTTATTATTATGGGCTGTCTGAAAAGTCAGAAACTAATTTTAAAAAGTGAGCAAACATGAAGATTCATAAATGTTGAGGGAAACATGTAAAAGCATGATTCAGCAGCTGAGAAAATAGGTGAACAAGTGAACATCTACGGTAGAGCATATGCTGTAAATAACACACACACACACACACACACACACACACACACACAGTCTATTTACAGTATATAGACTTTTACTCTTTTTGACTCCTGACTTTTTAGCCACAGTGTATATTAACATAAGAGGACATAATTTAATTATTTGTAAAAAAAAAAAAACCATTATCTTTAATTTAATAAAATTTTATTTTCATAGCGCTGATAACAATCGATATTTCAGGAAATCAAGGTGTTAAATTTAAATTTGTCCCTAATCAGAGGCGATGGTGGAAAGGAAAAAAATCCCTGCGATGACCTTCATGCAGTCCTTTTTAAAAAAATCTTTTTATTAGAAAAATTATGTTCGATGATGGTGACATGAGTGTAAAGCGGTTCTTAGCCATTTTAGTACTTAACCTATCCAAGGAAAAACAGCCATCTTTATAGATTCCATGTGATACCATGCACAGTAATCTCACCGATCTGTAGGCCGTCCACATGGACCCATCCTCAAGTGGTGTTCAGGTAATGAGAACTTTAATCAGAAGCAGGGCATCAGGATGGATGAGACACGATTAGAGAGCAGAGGGAGTCAGGAGCATGGGTCTCCAGGTCTTGTCCAGAAATAATCCGAGTGTTTCATTGTAATTAACTTATTCTCATAGTACAGCCTTTGAATACGTTATTATTTCTATAGTAAAAGTGCAAACCTGTTTTTAAAAAGTTCTAGCATATAGCCAGGATGTACAAAAATATAACTGTTAACATGATAAAGATTTCTGTAAGGAGATGTTTATTTAATGTTTATGGAAGGAGTCTCCAGTTTCAGACTTTTAACATTTCCATCAACATGCAACAATGACAAGCTGTGCCCCCTCCAATTTACTTTGTAGTAACATTGTGCATGAAAGTGTTTGATATAGTTCTTATCATACAAATCCTTGATTATATTGGATCAAGATAAAGTAAAGTAGTCATTTCTAACAATCTATTGCACAATTTAAACTGTTTAAAATAAAGGTATTTATTAAATGCCAACATGTAAGCTGACTTTTTATATATTATTATATTATTTAAAACAGTTACATTACTTCTCTGATTAATAATTAACTAATGTCTGCGCAATTTGTGGTGAACATTTCCCACGCAGTCCTGTTTCATTTACCCAATCTTTTCCTCACACCTGCTGCTCTATCAGAATAAAACACTCTTTACGTGAATAAAAAATAAATAAATAAAACACTGAGCAGTAAAGTTTTGTTGCAAATTACAAACACTACAAAATGTCAAAAAGTGCATTCCTTCTTTTAGGTTTATTCCCCCATAATAAAATCATTTTCATTCATTAGCAGAACCTTATGTTAAATCATTGGAGTATCGAAAGCACCTACAAATCTATTTAAAGTTCATGTAATAATACAAAAACATGAGCATCCACAGAAAAGAAAGAAGTAGTGTGATAAAATAAACGTCATCTGGAAAGATTGAGATGAAGAGGAGGAAGAAGAGAAGCAGCACCAAGGAAGGAAGGAAGTGTGGAGGAATATAAAACAGCTAATAAAATGAGTGAGTGCATATATTAGAGTGTACAACACGGTATGTGAGTGTATCGCTGAACAAATAAATGAATAATGGAGTGAATAAATGGGTGAAAGCAAAAACAGATGCCAAACGTGTGACATGTAAGGAAACAACTAAACAAATAAATTAATAAGAAATTAATAAGAGCAGCCAAAGGTGTGACAACTAAGAAAGAAAGAAAGAAAGAAAGAAAGAAAGAAAAGAGAAAAATTGGTAGAAATATGTTCACTGAAAGAAGACAAAGAAACAGAATTTTCTACTGAAAAAAGAAAGAAAGGAAAGAAGAAAGAAAGAAAATCAGAAAACAAGAAAGAAAGAGATATGGCAGCTAAAAAAGAGAAAGAAAGAAAGGATGGCAGCTGAAAGAACTGAATTTACAAAAACTTTTATTTCCAATTATTTAAAAAAAACATTTTAGAATTTTTTTTTAGAAAAAACAGAAATGAGGACAAAAACTAATAATAAAAATATAATAATAAAAATAAGCCATTTTGAAACAAACTGCACTACAACGCCTATTTCTCTCAAATGTTTTTAGAATTTTGTTTTCTCATAAAAAAAAATCAATTAAAATCCTTGATTTTATTAGTGCTATTGTAACTGCTTCCACACTATAACTTCCTTTTTGTTCAATTTTATTTCCACTGCTTAGGTATAAACCCATTTTTACCCCACAATGTAATTTAGCAGGTTACTTTTTTCTTTTGTTTACTGAGTATATTTTACCCCTAAGATGTAAAACTGTAATGAAACAAAAAATAATATAAAAACCCATTGAAGTCAATAAAGCTTTTAAAAGATGGGACATCCTTGATTTGTGTTGGGGTAAAGACAAGAGGTAAAAGCATTCATGGCTAAAATACCATGTAAAATTCTCACCTGTACGTTTCTGGATCTTTTAGCTAATGGTGGCTTGTGCAGTGATCTCCATCGTGACTGTTCTTCATCAGTTACTCAGTTAAGTGGACAGAACGCCAAAGTGTGTCAACTTTTCCATGTAGACAATTTTTATTAAAAACTTTGACACAAGTTTTAAAAAGTTGTTCCCCTTTTCCGAGACAGTGTAGAAATCCATATTTGCAAGGTTTTCGTAGTTTAAAAAATGACCAGCGTATTCTTCTAAGTTTTGAGCGAGCATGAGCTCAGGGAAAGCGTTTTCTTCATCCAACTCTTCTGTCCCATCCCAGAAATCTCTCTTTTCTTGAGAAAAAATAGTTTCTCATTTTTCAGGTTGTTGTTATAGGATCCTCTTTGATTTTCAGACTTAGTATTTTTGCGGCTTTTTCTGTGTTTTGTAGGTTTGCACCGGTTAAATGTATTACCAGACCCAGGGTAGTGGTACCAGATTTAATCAGCGTCCCAGAAAAAGAGTTATTTGCAACGTCAAGGCATGCTCCGTGGATTAAAGGCTCTTTTAGAGAAACCAGTATACAGACAGTGTGTTTGGAGTACTGTAAAAATGTTCCATGTTTTAAAAAGGTTATGGTAGAAAACTGGTAGCTTTGAAAAGTCCAGTCTCTTTGGGTCCATTGGGAATAGAGTTTTGTCCATTTTTAGATTTCTGAGAGTCCTTTTAATTGCACTGGTTACTGCATTCCAGAAAGAAAGAAAGATTGTGAGAGGAAAGGCAGCTGAAAAGAATAAATAACTCAATCAATAAATAAATAAATAAATTGTGGAGAAAATATATAAAACTAAAGCAGCTAACGAAATGAGAGTAAATGTAATACACATCATTTACAACAGAGTGAAGGACTGAATCAGTCCATCCATCCATCCATCCATCCATCTTCAACCACTTATCCAAAGTCGGGTAGCGGGAGGACTGAATCAGTGAATGAATAAATTAATAAAATACTGAGTGAGTGAGTGAATAAATGACATTGCTGGTGTGACTGGTAGACTGATTACAGTATATATTTTTAGTGATTTTCATTGTTAGCTTTGAAGCAAGGGATATGCAGCATAATGTTTCTACACAGTGCTCACATGTAAAGTAAATCTTTCCCTGAGATCATAATGAACAGAATATCAGAAGGATGGATTTTAAAAGAAAGAACAAAGGAAAAAAGTGGGATGATAATAACATCCTGCTTGGTAACAGAGAGGGTTTTTATTCGGTGTTCTTCAGCGCTGTTTCTCAGAGCAGGACTAATATATTAGCAGAGCTGAAAGAATTAGTCAGAAATGAAAGAGTTGGCTAATAATTGATACCAGGAGTGGAAAGACTAGTTCAGGAACTACAGAGGGAAAAAAAAGGGGGTAAAAATGAAAAGAAGTGCAGAGAGGCAGCGCAGCATCCTCTGGTGAAAAGAAAGAGCAGAGTAAATGTGAGGTGACAGCCTGAGTGGGAGACAGTTAGTCTTCTTCCCCTTATTACCCTAACAATAAGCTCCCTCTCCCTGAGCACTCACTGGGGGTTTAGCACACGACAGCATGAGGCCAGGAAGTGCCACGTAGGGAGAGAGAGAGAGAGAGAGAGAGAGAGAGAGTCTCACTGCATATAAAATCCATTTAAAAAATCCAGTCACTCCAGTTATTCATTTACATTTATCTCAGATTTACAGTATGTGACTCTGATTCTTTAATTGAACACAAAACCTAAACAAACAAACTAATAAACAAACAAACAAATAAATAATCATGAGGGAAAAAAGAACATAATAAATAAAAAAGAAAGAAAAAAAGAAAGAAAGAAAGAACCAAATATATATAAGAAGTGGGTGTGGTCTATAACACCATACAGGAAGTAGGTGTGGTTTTATCACTAGAGAGAAAGTGGATGTGGTTTATGTCATTAAATAGAGAGTGGGTTTGGCCTATTTCACTATACAAGAAGTGGGTGCGATCTGTTACACAGTACAGGAAGTTTATATTACTACTATACAGAGAGTGGGTGTGGTCTATTTGACTATGCAATAAGTGGGTGTGGTCTGTAACACTACACAGAATGTAGGTGTGGTTTATATCACTACACAGAGAGTGGATGTGGTCTATTTCACTATACAATAAGTGGGTGTGGTCTGTAACACTATAAAGAATTTAGGTGTAGTTTATATCACTATATAGAGAGTGGGTGCGGTTTAAGTCATTAAACGGAGAGTGGGTATGATCTATTTCACAACACAAAGAGTGAGTGTAGTCTATTTCACTATATAAGTAGTGGGTGTGGTCTGTAGGACTATACAGGATGTAGGTATGGTTTATATCACTATGCAGAAGGGGGTGTGGTTTATATAGCTATATAGAGAGTGGGTGTGGTTTAAGTCACTATACAAAGAGTGGGTGTTGTCTTTTTCACTGTATTAGAAGTGGGTGTGGTCTCAATCAATATACAGGAAGTGGGTGTGGTCTGTAAGACTATACAGGATGTAGGTATGGTTTATATAACTATACAGAAAGTGGGTGTGGTTCAAGTCACTATACAGAGAGTGGGTGTAGTCTATTTCCCTATATTAGAAGTCGGTGTGGTCTGAATCGATATACAGGAAGTGGGTGTGGTCTATATCACTTTACAAAGAGTCAGTATGGTCTATTTTACCATGCAGTGAGTGGGTGTGGTCTATTTCACTATACAAGAAGTGGGTATGGTCTAAGGCGCTATATACAGAGAGTGGGTGTGGTCTAGTTCACTATATAGAGTGGGTGTAGTCTATTTCAGTATATAAGAAGTTGGTGTGGTCTGAACCAATATACAGGAAGTGGGTGTGGTCTATATTACTATATGTTATTTTTAAAATGTTAATTCTACCATCACTTCGTCACTGGAAAACAAGGGCTGCTGGTAAAATAAAAGTAATTTTAATTCAGATCTTATGAATATAAAATTTATTTCCACAAAAATAGCAAAGTGTGATTGCTGAACAGCAGCAGAGGGCAGTGCACAGCTGGCAGAGCAAGGGATTGGCACAATTGGCAAATGATCGACCGTTCATTTCAGTGGGGAAAGAAGAGGGGTGTCAGTGATAGAAGAACAACAAGGAACATTACACCAGCACTAAACAGATGTAAATGAACATACCAGAGTTAACAGATAAAGATAATAAAGATAAAACCTGAGAAGAACAATAGTGTGACTGCCTGAGCAATCAGACTGAGAGGAAATACGACATAAGGCATAACAAACATTTGCTAAACTTTTGAACCAGACACTATGTGGAACGTTCTGAAAAGCATTCCTCTGTGTGTGACTGAATGTTTCAGAGCAGCACTGTCTAATGGTTAGACAATGTTCTGCATATAATGTTCGCTGGCTTACAATGTTCTGCATATAATGGCTGTATATTGTGGGTAGATCTTGCAAATCAGTAATGCACACCAGTGTTAACTCCTCTCGAGAAAAACACTGAGAAAATATTTCGAGCTCAGCATAAAAGTAAAACCTCATGCTTCATGACTTTTTTTGGTTTCAATGGGATCCTAGTCACCAACGCTGGCAACGGAAAAAAAAATCCTGAATATATGAATACAAATAGTCACCCTTTAAGCGTGTGTGCATATAAATTTGCACCTTGTATAAAATGCATAAAAATCCAGTTTCTATTTTATGATTAAAATTACTCCCAGTTTTAATCATTATCCTTGATTCCACCACATGACGTAACCCAGAAGTTGTAAAGCGGACAGAATTCCCAGTTTGCCTCTATCCCGGGCCATATGTGCATGATCCGAGTGTCCGGCTGCAGACGACTGACAGCCTATCTGCTTTAAACACACTCCATAGGCTCTGAGGAGACGGCTCTGCCTTCTGCAGAGGTGCACATGACTTCACTCCGGCTGGAAAATGTCAGCCAGCTCGGTGTGTAAAGTGCAGGAGGAAAGAGCCCAGTGTGGGCTGGAATGCTGTCCCATTCACCCTTTACCCTCCAGAGAAAGAAAGAGAGAGACAGAAAGAGAGAGAGAGAGAGAGAGAGAGAGAGAGTGTGTGTTTGTTTTTCACATCCATCATCTCTAGGCGCTGACCAACTACTGACCCATCTGTCTGTAGATAATTGGAAACTCGTCTGTGCGTGACTAACTGATAAGTATCCAATATTTACATTTGCATTCTTGTTAAAAGATTACGTTTTGCCTTTTGTCCTGGGAATGTCTGGTGTGTTGACTGAAATTAAACAGGAATGTTCTCTTAACATGAGATTTGACAAAGTTCTTCTGACCTTACATAAAAGTCACATGAACTTTAATCATTTATGATCAGTCCTTCAGTGTGTGCACAGTACATTATCCCTCGGAGACGAGGGGTTCACGCAAGACAGTCTTTAACTTGGTGAAATCGTCGCCAAAGCAGACCCGGTTTCACTTTCTCAAGCCAATAAATGCCAGAGGTGTCTACTGTCACTGAAAAAGTAAACATGTAACAAGAGTAATATGAGAAAATGTTCTGGAAATATCAGTCCTATAACATTCAGGCAAGATGTAGTGGAAAAAAATAAACTTCCGTACTCTTACACTATGTAATGGCAGCCATCATGTTGTGTGTTTTTGCTTTTGTAGTTCCTAAAAACTACTACACATTCTGTTACAAGCATTCTCAGTCCTATACAGATAGGATGTGCTGTGCATGACAGCAGGAAAAAAAAAAAATCCTCCTCTTGGGTTCTCATTGGCTGTTTCTCTGGCTCTGTGTTTGCAGCTCGTCACATAGGGTTTCACGCTACATGATTCGTCACAAAGTGAATTGAACCTGCTTGGTAATCACTTGCAGGCTGAGAAGTCATGTTTCAATTCAGGATATTATATGAAACAGTGCCTCTGTCATGGTCATGGTCTTTGCTCGGATTGTTCAAAAACACATTGTTTCAGAGTACCAGGTCACTAAGTCAAGACAAACCAGTAAACCCATGCTGATTGGTCCATTGCTCAATGACATCTATAAAAATGGGCTCAAAAGGGATCATGAGTAACACATTTGGACTGGTTTGCAGATTACCCAACTCATGTTCAACACCAATGCACAATGCCATAGATGGCCAGGAAATAAAAGAGAGCCAATATTACATTTTTTCTACTCCTAGGTGCCCTGCCATGAGGGGCCATGTGGTTCTTATGCACCAACTACTGAGTTACAGGTTCACAGCTCACTTCTGACTAATGCTGAACCTAGTGCACTCATGGCTGCACTGCATGGCCACATGCGACCACAGCCTGGTTAAAGGCAGGCCTTATTGCGTCATAATGAGACTGCTCTGGGATGACTCAAACATGATGCAAAAGGTATCAATCAAATCCCAACCTCCAAACTCCCACCACTCCCACTTACTTTCACTTCCACCTGCCAGCACTCACCCAGCCAACTGTTTAAACCCTGGCGGAATCCCTCCCATGATTACTGGGTGAAAAGCTTAGAGATTGAATTGCTTCTTTTACTCCATGAATTTGTCCCTTATATTCAGCTGATGAAGAATACATGAGTATATCCCCATTAATACACAGTACTCTCACCTCACAACATGCATTTAGTCTTGTCTTGAATCTGGCATCAATGCACTATAGTTTATGAATAACATAAGTTCACCCAGTATTAAACAGGGATGTCTGTGAAGACATAGAGCACAAGAACCAGCTACACTACATCTGAGGATGCTCTCCTCGGAAATGCCCTTGCTATCTACAGCTCCAGAAGACCTGCCCAGGCTCTGTTCCTGCTCTCAGTGGGTTTACCCTGGGAACAGAGAAGTAAAAAAGAGAACAGATGAGGTAAAGAGGAGAGCACATGCAAAAATAAAATCTGTTTATGTACACTGATCTTTAAAGTGCTTTGGTGCATTGGATGTTTGCATCAAGTTTGCATTCCCTATCACGACCAGTGGTGTCACTGTGGCTCACCGTGTGATGGTTGGCTGCTGCTTTTCCTGCAGGCGGAGGAGAGCCTCGGGGTGGGTAATGACTGGAGGAATTGCACTAGCAGATTTCAATTTATGGGAGAGCTTCTTTGTTATCAGAGCTTGCAGGTTTTGGCCGGGGGGCAACCTCTGGTTCTGAAAAATGAAGCCAATGCAAAAGTACATGCAGTTCCTTGAATGACCATTAGGACCACTTGGCTCCAAAGTGAGTCAATCCTTGCAGTTTTGGTCTCTATAGCAACAGGAATTTTCCCATTTATGACAATTGTACAAGGGTGATTTGTTAAAAAAATTTAACTCATCAGTTACATAAGCCATAAAATGATGCATAATTAGTGGTTGGCTGATTTGAGTGACAGTTGCAATGCAAGTGTCAAACTGCTAGCTGTCTTTTATGCATCAATTTATTTAACTACTGTAGAAAGCTGTAGTCATGGTAGCTTATGAGTTGACACGGGATGACATATAGGGTATTGATATAAAAGTAGGATATAAATTAACGTTAGCCACCTTAGCATTTTATTTAAACCTAAACTAATCTAGCTAGCTTGTGGTAACCGAGGTAAGTAGGCATGTTCCAACCAACAGCCAGGCTCTGTTTTTTCCACCCATTTGTGCCCATTTTAGATTAACCAAGATAACTATGACCAGCGCTCCACAGTTGAGCTTCAAAAATGCTCTTCAGAAAACCTATGGATGATGTCACAGAGGATTCGTCCAGTTATTTTTATACAGTTTATGATTTTGACACCAGGGCAACAGCTAACAGTGTGAAGGTTAGACTCTTAATTAAAGGTTGTAGAGGGATCACCATTATCATAGCCTTGTAACACAACTCACTAATTACCATCCCCTTTCTCACCCGACCTGCAGCTCCCATTATAGCGTTCACTGAAATCACAACCCGAACACCACAGACAAAATTGACACAAAACGGGATGGGCCATTTACGAGCTGATGAAAGGAAAGCTGATGAAAGGAAAGAAATAAATAAGGAAAAAAAGTTTTGAGGCGATCAATGCGACTAACATCGCCAGCCTCCCCACCACCACCAAAGAAAGAAAAGCAAACAACCTACACATAAGATTACACCAACTGTTATGGCGCTAGAACATATGCTCTCCCTGCTGAGTTTTACCTGCGCATCCTGTTTTACTGATATAACGGTAAGTGTCCTCTCAGATATCTCACTGTGCGCGCTTGTAATTATTTTCTGTTCCATTAATTACTGCCAAGTCATTACGGCTCATTATGTAATAACACTCGAGCTTAATACTCCAGCGAAGAAAAGCAAGCCAGAATGTATCTGTATTATCTATTGTGCTGTTTACTGCAGCCCAAAGCAGAAGAATAGAAAAGAACGTATTTGATATTTTTGGCCTGTCTGTCCACGTACACGCACATTTGATGAATTATGAACGTAAGTTTTAGATGATTACTGCCAGACTTGGGGTTGAAAATAATCGAATGATTAAAAGTCTGCGAGCTTTTTTTCGCTTTTGCTCAGAGCACTGAGATCCCAGGGGGCTGCTTCAAAAACTATCCACTCCATATTTGGTTAAAATAGCACCAAGTCTTCACTAAGACATGAGACACATGGACAGATGTTCAGGAAGTTTCAGGAAGTTGTAAGTGATGGTGTAAGATCAGAAAAATGTGAAAAGAAAGAAAGAATTAATGCAAAACATAAAATAAATGAAGCAAGAAAAACAAAAAACAAAGACAACAGTGGGGGTGACAAGAATGGCAGCTGAAATTAAAAAGATAGCAAGCAAAAAAGAAAGGATGAAAAGGAAGAAAGTATGGAAGAAAAAAGAAAGAAAGGACAGTGAAATGAATCAAGCAAGACAAATAAAGAAAAAAGGAAAAAAGAGGTATCACAAATATGGCAACTGAAGTAAAAATAAAGAAAGAAAGCAAAAAAAGCATAAGAAAGAAAAAGAAAGTAAGAAATTGATATAGAAACATATAAGAAAAAGAAAATGAAGTGGCTACAAGTACTGCAACTGAAGTAAAATAAAGAAAACATTAAAAAAAGCAAGAAAGAAACCAAACAAGAAAGAAAACCTTTTTGTATTTTTGTATTTTTCAAGCAAGCAAAACATATGACAGTAAAAACAGCTAAAAACTAAATAATCATAACTAACTAATGAAGAAAGAAAGAATGAATGAAAGAAAGAAAGAAAGAATTGATGCAAAACATAAAATAAATGAAGCAAGAAAAAAAAAACAAAGACAACAGTGGGGGTGACAAGAATAGCAACTGAAATAAAAAAAAGAAAGCAAGTAAGCAAGAAAGAAAGGATGAAAACATGAAAGAAGGGATGTAAAAAAAGAAAGCAAGAAAGAAAGCAAGAGTGCACTGCATATTCAGTGAATACTGTATATGTTGAAGAGTTTGTCACTGAAACACACTCCCCATGTAGAGAGGAAGGCTTCAAGTGCGTCACTGATGTTTGACGAGGACCATAAGAAAAACTGCCAGACCTGAGCTGATAAAAAGCAACGTTTCCCTCCAGTGGAATCCAGGCAGAGTATCTTGTGTGAAATGGAATGCGGGTATGTTTAAGGCCCAGTTCCCATACTGGTGAATAATAGAGAAGTGGTGTGTATCTGTAATGCGATCCAGTCCACCCACTCAGTGCAATATTCCTGAGCATAATCCAAATTACATTGCTATCACCTTCCATTTCATAAACAGTTAGTAATGGATGGAGGTGTCGCTTATCAGATGGAGGGCTTTCGGTGGCTCGCTCCCAGTTTGTTTAGTATATATTAAGGTCTGTTTAACTTAGAGAGCCAGACAGAGGAGTGTGGTCGAGGTGAAAAACCCGGGCTGAGGCTATAAGCGCTGTTATCAAAAGCAAAGGACATGTTCATTCCCGGTGTTTTCATTTCATCTGCAGGGGATTAGATAGCCATTTGTGCTGCGGCCAAGTTCCCCATCCGGAAATATAACTCTCCGGTCAGGACACGTTGGCTCGATCCCTGGAGGGTCTAACGGATGGTGGATATAATGATCTTCATGATGAAGACGATGATGATAACGAAGGTGGTGATGATGAGATGAATGAAAAGATTTTATTTTTCCCTAAACTACAATTCCCAGATCTATCCAATTCCTTATTGCTTTGTCTATTTTTTTACTACATATTATTATTATTATTATTATTATTATTATTATTATTATTAATATCCACATTTTGTCTTACTATTTTACTATGTGATTATATAATCGATTATATAATTTTTACTTTAATGTTATTTTAGCATTATTTGTAGAAGTTTTTTCAATTTTGGTAATTTCTTTTGTATTCTTGTTTATAAATTGTATTAATTATTTTTAATTGGCATGAGGAATGATGAATTGTGCTTGATGAGCAACCAATCCCCCCTTTCTATCTATCTATCTATCTATCTATCTATCTATCTATCTATCTATCTATCTATCTACAGTATATATCTGACTATTTCACTATGCTTTTTAAAATTCTCTTATAATGATAAATTGTCCATTTTAATATTAACATAATGCATTTATTTATTTATTTTCCGAGCCATAACCCAATGTCTTTCTTTAATTTCTTTTTACTATTAATTTTTACTATCATTCATAGTAAAAAGACACTGTGCACTGTACACCTTTGGCCGATCCCTCGCAAGGCTCAAGCACACACACACTACTTTAGCTGGAGGAAACACACCAAGCATGGGGAGAACATAAACTCCATGCACAAAGATCTAAAGCAGGAATCGAACTCTCAGCCATGAAGGTGCGAGTCCACAGTGCCACCGTGCCAACTGTACTGTAATTAGTTTTTCTTTATTTTAAAGGTTACTGTTGTATGTTTTTAGCATTATTTCTTCTCCAAAGTGCTTGTATTACAATTTAATTCTATCTATTTATAAAGTTTTCTTTTCATGATGGTGAGTAATGAATTCTGTCGTTGATGTTATTAATGTATTCCTTAGAAATCCTGTCTCTTGTTTGTCTTCTTCATGAAGATGACTCAAAGATCAGGATTTTCATTTCAGAACATCATTTAAGCCTAGACTAATACTAGAAATGTAAATCCATCATAACACACACACAGTGTTTGTTTCCTGATTTTTATTTCTTTTTACATTGTTGTTAAACAAGGCATCCAAAATATGCAATAATCTTCTTTGAACAATCCTTTGATATTAATAATGCTACTTATCGTCCATAAATCCTTCATAACGGCTCTAATCTGAGGTGATGTCTGAGGCTGGTGACTCTAAATGAACTTCTCCTCTACAAATTCTGAGGTAAGTTTCGGTCTTGCTTTCCTGGGAAGGTCTTCATGAGAGACAGTTTCATCATGGTGCTCGATGGGTTTTTACAAACGCACTCGACACAACACTGTTCTTCCCAGAACTGTTCCAGAACAGCTGAGCTTTGTGTACTGACTGTTGCTGTTGTTCTTGTTGTTACTTAATTACCTGACGCCACATGTGTTACTTTAGAGTTTGGAAATCATCAGTATTGTTCTGAAATGTTGAAAGCAAGCGGTGCTGGACCAAGGCCAGGAAGATGGTGAAGGACCTCAGCCACCCCAGCAATGGACTGTTCTCTCTGTTGCGGTCTGGAAAGCGATTCCGCTCCCTGAAGGCCAACACAGAGAGACTGAAGAGGAGCTTCTTCCCGCAGGCGATAAGGTCTCTCAACCACAACACAATACAGGACTAATACCATCTTTTAAACATCCAAAATTGACTGGACATTCATGGACACTATGGACAAATTCATGCATACCTTCACTTACATATTTATGCTTTCACTTTCTGGACCATTGCACAAGACACTTTAATAAGTCACTTTTTATGCATATTTGCACATCCTCAGTCTTTTTTTTTTTTTTTCACCAAATTTCTACATTTTTACAAATTTATATTTTTTCTCTATATTTTCTATATTTTGCTATATTGTGAATGTTTACTTATTTGTATAGTATATTTCTATTTTTATCCTAGCTACATTTATTTTCTATTGTATTTCTTTTTATTCATATTTATTTCTTATCTATAAGCTCTAATTCTCTTTTTTAAGGTCTCTGGCGGTCGTGTAAGCATTTCACTGCATATCGTACTGTGTATGACTGTGTATGTGACAAATAAAATTTGAATTTGATTTGAATTTGAAATAAATCCACATTTGCATCCAGACTTTTTGTGTATATACAGTTCAGTAGTTTCAGTACCCAGCACTAAATTCCAGCCCTGGATTGACCCACGGTGCAGTGTTTATCTTTTAAATGAACAGAGTATATCTGAAAATGAAAACTGAAACCCATCAATTGTAATCTACCTGCTGTAATGTACACAATCTATAGTCACAGCATTTAATTCGTTTCTATCATTAGCTAGCTAAATTTATGAACTGTAAGTTTGTTATAGGTTAGCCTTCCATTTTCCTTTGATAAAGGTTTAATGATTTTAAACGATCTTCAGGAACTAAAATGAATATGTTTTAGTTTTTTATATTTTAGTGCATTTTCTACTTTTCCTCAAGCGAAGTTGCATTTCGACTTTAATTAGAGCATTATGTAGATGATTACTTAAGTAAAAGATTTGAGTGCTCATTCTACCGCTGCCATTCGACATTAGTGATTATTTTACTCACTGTTTTTAAACAATGTCGGAAAGTGTGAAAGGCGAACAGACCTGAATGTGTACCGAGCTGTTTGACATTCTGAAGGTAAACTCTCGGTTAAAAGCGAGCCTGTGTAATTACAGCGAG
>JAOVVA010000044.1:3822457-3833125 GCA_028565275.1 Leiocassis micropogon
ACCATTAATTTTGTGACATTATAGGGGAAGCTGAGCTTCCCTTGCAGTCTTAAAGAAATCGCCACTGATATACAGTACAGTAATGTATGTTCGATTTGTGCAAATAACAATGATTTAAAGACGGTTGTAAGATCCAGTCTAACTGTTTATGAGGGTAAGTGCCTGCAGAAAGAACTACTATATACTCTACAATATCCTGTTCATTTTGTATGCATTTTAATTAACTACAGCCCACTGATGTAAACAATAAGCCGTACATTTGTTTGCTTTAAACAAACATCCATTAATTATTTACCTTTTAAAACATTAATAATACTAATCTATAACTGCTAAAGAAAAAGAAAAAAATATATAAATAAACTCCCTGGCAGGAAGTTCAGAAATCTGTAAAACTGGCATCTCGAATACAGTTCCAGCTTTTTGCTTAGTGATACCATCAGGAGAAAAAAAAACAAAAAAACAAAAACAAAACTGGCAACCGTGATGTAAGAATGCCACTCCACACTTCTCGATTAATCTTTGGCTCTCGGTCCAGGGTGCCAAAGAGACGTCATGTAGCATTTGCCGAAATTAAAATGAGTGAAAGCCATTTCATTGGATTTTACATGCATGAAAGCAGACATGCCCTCTCACGGTGCCTTTCACTCCCATTTTAACCCCTTAATCTTTAGCCACTCCGACCAATCTGCAATACTGACCTTGTTGTTGGCATCGCACCATTTAGTAATTTGGGCAAAGCATCAAGTCAAAAATATCTGTTAAACATGTATTTGAAGAAATCGTCAGGTTAAAAAAATGTCAACCAAAACTGCAATCCAAAATAATCCAGATAGATAAGCTTGTTTAATTTGCCAAAGCATGTTTTATAGCAGGATTTAGCAAAATTTGCTCAACAGCAGAACAAAATTGAGTCAATATTTGCACAAGGCAACAGAAAGTAAATGAAAACCTCTCCTTTCGTTGCTGTTGATGTCAGATGAATGAAAGATGTCGACACTCCTTTTCTCACTGTCAATCGAATAAATGAAGCATGCACAGTCTTGAAATGACCTACAAAGATCAATGCAAGTTGATCTTCATTGTAGCTTCATTAGAAAAAAGATTAGGGATGTATTTACAGTGTACAAGTTAGGAACGAAACACTCTCACTCACTCATCCCGCTTTATCCTGAGTGCTGTAGACTTAGGGCATGAGGTAAGGTGGGAAGTGGTGGCTCAGTGTGTTAAGGCTCTGAGTTACGGATCGGAAGATCAGCGGTTCGAGCCCCAGCTCCACCAGGTTGCTGCTATTGGGCCCTTGAGCAAGGCCCTTAACCCTGTCTGCTCCAGGGGCGCCGTAAAATGGCTGACCCTGCGCTCTGACCCCTGCCTACCAACAAGAAGCTGGGATATGAGAAGAATTAAGCATTTCACTGCAATATCGTACTGTGTATGTGACAAATAAAATTTGAACTAGATTTTTGAGGTACACCCTGGACACATTCACACACATTACAGGCAATTTGGGAACGCCAACTAGGCTAATCTGCATGTCTTTGGACTGTGGGAGGAAACTGGAGTATCCGGAGGAAACCCATCAAGCACATGCAAACTCCATGCACACAGACCCCGAGGCGAAAATCGAACCCAGAACTTGTTGGTGCAAGGCAACAGTGCTAACCACTACGCCACTGTATGGCCCCAGAATGAAACAAAGCACAATTAATGTTACAGAAAATTAATCCATAAATTTAGAATACTAATTATTTTCTAGTATTAACCAATTACAATTAAATAATTAAAAATGCATTAAAAGTAACACATTGTACTTTTTATCTGCTTATACAGTGTCGATTTTGTTGGGGCCCTCGGCAAAATTTAGCTGGAGACTCTCCAAAACGCAATCATCACCAATCTCTTAAACCTTAAAAAAAAAAAAAAAAAAAATTATCATCCCTCTGGGGCCCCCTACTGGCCCGGGCCCTGAGCGTATGGATGCCTTGCCTATTGACAAGCAGCGCCTCTCTGCTAAAAGTTAAATATCACTTCACATTGTGGAACTCTTGTTTCCATTTCAGCTTGCAGCTATTAAGAGTGATTAATCCATGAATATTTCTTTTTTATTTTTTATCTTTAAGTTAATAAGCAGAGAGAGTCCACAAAGCACAAATCCCTCCATGCTAACCAAACAAAATCAGTCATGGGGTAATTATTTGACTTAGATAGAAAAAGAGGAAATTACAGAAATAATAATTTAGCACAATAATCCAGTCTGTCATTTCGTGGTTTAAAATTGTATTGTGTCATTTTATTTTCACAATTCATCAAGATATTTATATTTACATTTATGGCATTTGGCAGACTCCCTTATCCAGAGCAACTTACTGTACATTTATCTTCTTCTACATCTGAGCAGTTGGGGGTCAAGGGCCTTGCTCAAGGGCCCAACAGTGGTAGTTTGGTAGTCCTGGGATGTGAACCTTTCTTAACTACTGAGCTGCCCCTGCTCCCTAAAGCAGCTAATAATATTTATCAGGTCATGAGGTTGTTTGGTTGGAAATAAAAGACAGAAAAGTCTGAGAATATTCTCACCAAGAAGCCTTTTAGGTCTGAATGAGAAATAATATAGTGGGACACATAAAGTTTGTGTGTCATTCACAGCCTCGATGGCGGCTACTTGATTACCAGATACCGGCGCACCCATTCTGGATGATTGACCAGCAACTGAAATGGCCTCGTTCAGTGCCAGGCAGAGCCGCATGACCCGCCGTAAACCTGCAAAGCATCTCGGTGTGCAGGTGGGAGCGCGCACCGGGGAGTTAATCACGATGGACGACTTTGACGGGCGCCAAAAAGCTGCAGTCGGGCATCCATTAAGCATTGAATTATCCCGACAGGGGGAAAAGAGCCCGTGTCGCGTCTTTGTTTCAGTGATTTTTACATCCTCGATCATCTGTGGCATTAGATCACCTCAGCACTTCCCCTTGTGGATTTATGGCTTGGGCTAAAACCTAATTTACGCCCTAATGGCTCCCCCGGCTGTCGTACTGGCATTCTGACAGATGCGTTCTGCAGGAGCGTTTCTTATCCGGACGCGGAAAAACCTAACTGATTTGTTCGAATATACAATAGTGCACCTTTTGTCGCCTGCAGATAGAAAAGTAATTACTCCAGCCTTTAAGAGTGTTTGGCTAAAACCCTATCTGGAAGGCGGTTTGTTTTAAGAGATTTACAGGCAGATCCGAGCTGCTGTTGTGCGATGATGTTTTTCAGGTCTGCCAGCGCTGTGGAGAGACTGAACAGAGGCAGAATGATGTGCCCCCTGCTAGATGTTTTTCTCACCTCCTTGTTCCATTACAAGTGCACGGTGACCCCCTGCAGCGTAGCCTGTTCCATCGGGCTAACTTCATCTTACTGGGAGGCATGAGATGGATTGACTGAAGCAGCGCCGTCAATCAAAGGCAGCCTTTCTGATAACAGCGTGCGCTGGAAACGCATTGGCATGCAAGAGAGACACGGGGATGAACCAGACAATCGTCAAAAATCAATCAACCTCTGACCCCCCTTCTCCTAAATGATGGTTCGACGTTGCAGCTCACGCTTGCTCGCATCACAGAGTCTCTCCGTGGCCTCACATCAGCGACGAGAGACAACAACTTCTGACAAACTTCAAACTGCTCAAACAATTTCAAAACTCCAGATTGGAGAAGAAAAAAAAAAAAAAAGACAGAAATGGTACACAAAAGTTCAGCAGGAGGCCGAAGTGATAACTAAGCATGTTAACAATCGTTGATGTAAAAATTATTATAATATTCAGCATCAATCCTATAAACGGAGGAAACCATGAAAAGAAGCGTTAATTAAAAACACAGACACTTAAATTCAGGGAAGAAAGTGAAACGAGACTTGTCAAGTCTGTTTTTCTTAAGTGCGTCCAGCCGGCATGGAGGCTCTGAAGGCTGGTATTTCGAACACATTTATTTGGCGTGATGATTTCAGGGTGAAAAAAGTACCAGTCAGCCAACACTTCTTCCATTGCACCAGAATGCTCATTGCATTGAAAAGTATATATTTTGCTATTTGTAAAAGCCTGGCATGAAATTGAAATTTTTTATTTTATTTATTTTTTTTTTTTCTCCGACCATCATAAAATAACACTGGCTTTCCATCACTAAAGAATATGGTTTTCAGGGTCAGTCCGAGATTAATGGCATTCTCAGGCGTCCTCGCACACAATATAGCTTTTTAAATGCAGCTTCTCTTTTAACAGCGTGTAATTTCCCCCCCCACACACACACACACACAAAGAGTACCAAAAAGGGAAACAGAAGGGGCTTGTTTTGTTTCTGCCAGAAGAGATCGGTGTCACTCTCTGTTCCTTCAGCAACTACTGTATATGAGCTGCTGCAGCGGGAGGATGCCACAGCATTCCAGCCATGTACAGCTACTTTTCAAACGCTTAGAACTGCATGGCAAAGACACCTTTGACTTCAATACCAAACAACAACAACAAGATCTATTTTGCTGGAAATTTCTCAAGGCTTTTTACTTTCTCTCTCTCTCCATCTCTCTCCCTCTCTCTCTCTCTTTAAAAAAATAAAATAAATAAATAAATCCCCCAGAGGAGCAAGAAGCTATGATCTAGCAGTGTGATGTTATTCCAGTGAAACTGCATATCACATATCAAATATCATCACCAGTGTGGCTCAGGATGCAGAGGCACCTTGAAATGTGCAACAAGGTAGGCGAGATTCCAGAGAACAAAAAAAAAAAAAACCTTGCCTTCATTAACAAAGGCAAGAAATGTTCTTTTAAAAAATATTATAAATATATAAAATACATGCTCATGAGTCCATTGATAATAGAGTCTGAAACTTGCTAATTTGTCACAGTGCATTTCAATTTGTATGAAAAGTTGGAAAGGTTAATTCAAATCCCACCACATAATTCCCACTTTTTATGTATTTCTCAAAATCTCATATATATATTTTTGAGTAATACATGATTTTTGGCTTATTGGTTAGCACTGTCGCCTCGCACCTCCAGGTTCCGGGTTCGATTCCCAGCTCTCTGTCTGGGTTTCCTCCCACATTTCAAAAACATGCAGATTATGTTAATGGGCGGTCCCAAAATTGTCCATAATGTGTGCGCATGAGTGTATGTGTGTTTGCCCTGGAATGGATTGGCACCTTGTCGAGGGTGTACCCAGCATTATGCACTAAGTCTCCAGTGATTAGCTCCAGGCCCCCTGTATTCAGGATAAAGCAGCATTAGTGAGTGTATTATTTTCTATTACTCAAAATCTCACATATTTACACTATATTATTTTCATAAAAATATATACACTTCTCAGCCATGAGATTAAAACCATTAACCACCAAGGTTTTGTGTTCACCGTGCATGACGGCACAAGACCTCTGGGGTATGCTGTGATGTCTGGAACCAGGACGTTGGCAGTGGATCCATTGGGAGCTGTGCGATTAGATTTGTTTGTTTGATGCATCCCATGGGTGCTTGATTAGTGTGGTTAGGTATATCTGTTTGATTTGCAGTAAGGTTAGCTACATGGAATACAGTGTAGTTATTATAGTTATTTATTATTTTTTTTAAATAAAGTTCATTCCTTTGGCACCATCCATGTTCTCAATCCTAGATGAGACTAGTTTTCCTTGCTTCTCGTTTTTTGGTGTCCTTCCTGTTCATATGGTCTGCACATGTCGATTCTACTATCTGTAAATAAACACTATAACCTAAACCTTATAACGTTTCTCCTTCTCATCCAGTCACCCTGGTGTCTTAAATTGTTATTGCTCCTGAACTACCCTGGGCCCTAAATTTGTGGGAGTGTAACAGTTTTTCCTTGGGATTGGACCAGAGGCTATGGCCTTCGGTCCAAGTGGGCCTGGGTGAGCCTTGGGTCCACATGAACCTGTCATCAGGTGATCAATGCTGTTCACTTCACCTGGCGGTGGTGTTAATGTTTGGACCCCTAAAATAATAGAATATTATGTATACACACATATTTAGAACCCAAGTTACAGTAGTAACTGTAATAATATTAATAACTCAATTGAGTGATTATAGTGGGTATTTAATTTAAAGTTAAAAGCTACCATATGGCATGTAATGTCTTCCTCTTCATAAATGTCAAGCTGTTAACAGAACCTGTACAGTACCATACTGGTAATAATTTTTCACATGGCACTTCCAGGAATTTCCTATGAGGGGCAATAGTGCAAAATGCAAGATGGTACTGAGTAGCTGATTTGTGTATGTTTGTGTATGTGTGTGTAGAGGTCAGGGTCAGGGGGGAGTTAATTTGGGCTTCCAAGCACATGTTCACCCCCCTCTTCATGCCCCAGTCCTGCTGCAAGGCACGGATTAGCCCGACACACACTGGCTAGAGTTACACGACACGGCTACCACTAACAAGCCGCCTTCTGTCTGAAGCTACATTCTGACTTGGGGGTGTGTTTCTGTGTGTGCAGGTGCTGCTACCTGCGCCTGTGATTCTCTGTGTGCTTTTAGGTTATCTGAAACCATTCGGTCTTGTTGGCTGCTCAACCCTGAACTTCCAAATTCCAGCGGTGAAGCAGCAGTGATTTCAGACTTCCATAAAGAAACGAGAACTGTGTGCAGGAAATGAGTACGCTTGAAGGACAACTGAAGGATGTTTGCCAAATTCCGGAAATGTGCAATGCCACTATATCTTTGTCTTTATATTCAAATAACATGGGTGTGGCTTAAGTCATAAAAAAAATAATAAATCATGCTAAATATGAGCATTTTGTCACCCAAATGCAATAAATGACTTTAACTGAATTGTATTAATTTTGGAAAGATTGTTTGGCCTGCTTCATGAAGCTGTCTTTGACTAAACATGTTTTTTTAAGAAGCTTTAAACTTCCAGGTCTGAGGCAAACCATGACACTTAGCAGACACATTTTTGAGTTAAAGCTGACACGTCCTGACAAGACAATCGCATCGCTTCTTTCTGTCACGTGATCAGCGAAGTGAAACAACATGCCCTGCAAACAGCAGCTACCGTGAGTGAATGAAATGTGTTTAATGAATTTTTAGAGACTGTGCAATCACTCTAGCAGTAACAAATGTCTGCTGTGCTTAATGTCTATGTCTATTATATACGTTTTGTTAAATAAGACATTATGCTATTAGGAGGTTGTGCAAACACCATGTTATAAACTTAACAAAGTATGCCTCTTTTACCCTCTTTCTTCTGTTATCACCCATGGAGCCATTATATACTTGCCATAATATTTTAGAAAAAAAAAAAATTAACAGAGAGACAATATTACATGATTGATTTGTGCACAAGAAACATGAGATGTGAACATGAGTGATGTGTGTGGGAAGCTGTTGCATTCAGTTCTGCTATACAGAAACTTTACATGTTGGCTCTGTACATGTACTTTGACACAATGACAAAAAATGTCATCTAATCTAATCTAATCTAATCTAATCTAATCTAATCTAATCTAATCTAATGCTATAACCTGTTGGTTGATGTGCATACAGACATTAGTTTGGGAATACCTGTACTATGATACACCAGCAACCAAAAAAAAAACAAAAAAAAAAACTGGTAAAGCAGGATGGTGTAAACTGAAGTTTTTGTATTGCTTATAATGTCTCTCTATATCTTCGTGTGTAACAAAACTCCACAATTTTTCCTTTGATCTAATTTGCTGCCATTACTTCCTGTTTCACTCACTGCAACATCACAATCAAAGCAAGAGTTTGCTATATTGTAACTAAAACTCAATCAACATAAGATTGATACTAAACTCCATCCTTAAATAACCACAAAGACAACTGCAGGTTGATTTATCCACTGTGACTAATCTGCAGGTGGTGGATTTCTAGCTTTTTGAAAAATCGTGGAGAAATTCCCACTGATATAAACTAAAATGTGTTCCCAAAGTGTTTTAAAATTTATGCTTCTTAATACCATCGTGAATTAAGGAAAAATGCACATAATATTATGTTTATCATAATATTAGTTTGCAATACTTCCTGCTTCATTTGAAAACACAAATAGAGATATGCACTGATCTGCTTGCTCATACCTCTCTGCAATAGCCTTATTTAAGTACCTGACCCTGCCTAGGCAGTTCCTAAAGATGACTGAATGAAATGCATTGTGTAGCCACATACTCTCACGTTCACATATGTGGTCACACGGCCTGTAAGCTTTATATCTGATGGCTAGCAACAAGAAATTACAAAGCTCTGGTCTTGTATATATCTTTAAACCTGGTGATTCCAAATAACATATTCACATCCGGTTACATATCCAGAGTTTTGGTATCAAAAGCGACAACAAAATTAACCATTCTTTAAGTAGCAAATATTTCTACTCCTCCGTGCTTGATATTATAACAATAAAAATCTAATCAAATCCCTACAGCAATCTATCCCATAATCACTGTGTTGCAGCGTTTCTCCAAGGCGCAGCGGTAGTTTTCCTTCCGCTGAACATAAATTTTAAGAGCCGTGCAATTTTAGTTCTCGTAAGCTCTTAGCCGTCTTGCATTGTAAACATTCATTTCCATCTTGCATTTCATATGGGTGATTTTTCAAACCCATATAATCAGTTACAAAACAAAATGTCACCGTGGAAACAAGCCAGACTCACCGAAGAAAAAACAACCTGTTCAAAAATTAATAACAGAGAGCCATGCATTATACAAGTCCAAACAAAATAAGGTCAGTTTGAAATCACCTTATGCATTAGACATTTAAGAGGACTTGTTCGTATATGTGAAACAGGAATGGAAACGGAAGAAGGCCTGTTGTGCTGTCATGTTGGAACCATGCTGTTCCTCACCAACTGATCACACAGACCCCCTAAAGAGCAGAGTGCAAATCACACAGAGCGGTACTGAAGATGTGTGTTACCTACAGAATGTATGCTTGGTGTAATCACTGGTGCAAAGCCATGTCAGAATGATTTAAGTAACGAGGCAAAAGGTTATGTAATTAGATTGCTTTGAGAAAATCTGATCACTCTTGACATTGACACATGATACTGTTTGGAATGCAGCATCCTGTCGAAGCACCTCATTCAGATGAATAAATAAATAAAGCTGTTATAGGAAAAATAATCAGCCTCAAGGTTGTGTGATGCGCAGTGACCTGAATTATCAAGAGCATACAAACAAGCTTTTCGGTTGATGTTCTTAAATCATTAATCAATGATTAGACAATTACATAAAGCTTGTAAAATGTTATTTAAGTCGAGATTAAAATGAAATGTTTTAGTTGTGTTTAATTTACAGGCATGCAAGTACAAGTTTGCCTTAAGTCAAAAAAGCTTAATTGCAGTTTTCTATCGTAATATATTACGTGGTAAGGTAATACTGACCACGACAAAAGAAAATACGGTGTCAATTAAAACTACATAACTTTCACTAATGAATTGCTATAGTGCATGTACACAGTGAAAATAAATGACGTGAAATTTTACACAAGTTATAATAGATGTAGAGAAACAAAACTTATATACCGGTAATGTTATTCTGTGGGCGAGCCAAATAATGTAATGTTAATGAGCCTCATTTATCAATCTCGTAGTTTCTCTCGTAGTGAACATTGTGTAGATGTTTTCATAGACCTAACTAAATAAAAACGTTTACTTCCAGATTTACAAACGTTTCAATCCCGGTGATTTTATTCATACTTGCATGCATATGTTGACTGTAAATAAGCCTTGAATTTAAAAAATGTGCTCCATTTACATTTAGCCACAGCCACAAAACTCATAAAGAACAACAAAATGTCAACTAAGCAGTGATAGAGTGCCTCCTAAGGGCAGCGTGTACTAAATCTTCCAAAAATGCAGCTCAGCCACTGCAACTGGGGTGTCTTTAATTTTGCCCTAGTTCAATGGTTAAAATTATTTGACTTAATTTATAGATGTCACAATAAAATCAATTTTAATAGGTCACAATAAAATTCTGTAACCGCAATTTTGGTTTTGCAGGACAGCAGAATAAACAAATAAACAAACAAATAAATAAATAGTAATATTATTACGTGATTAGAACAAACACATCCCAGGATACTGTCAAAAATATGTTGAACTTGTTTATGTATCATAATGGTAATATTTATATAGTACAGTACTATTTCACCTCTTACGGTACTCCTTAGTACTTTGGTGACTAACATGGTACTTATTGGGTACATACCAAAATTCAGCAGTTATCTAACATGGTACAGTATGAACATACATACCGCATTAGATACAGTGACTACCAAAGTTCACCAAGTACAGTCTACTGGTATTGTATAGTACAGGCAGTACCATATGCTACTGTAAATGCCTGCAGAACTTTGGAAGCCACTGTGGTAGCCAATAAGTGCCATGGTATTCACCAAGATATTGTGTATTAACCTTCAGAGGGTCTCATAACCAGTAAAATGGTGCTGCAGATGTTTTAGCATTAAGGTACATAAACATGTATAACAAATTTTTGACAGCATCCTGGAATGTGTTCCATAGTACAATAATATGGTACATGTTAGAACCATGTACATCTTCCAAAATATCCCAGATAGCACACACACGTCGCGGAGACGTCTATGCGATGTCGTCTTTTTCATCTGGCAGATGTCTGGCAGAGGGCGTTTGCTCATCTGGCAGACGTCGCCGAGACGTCCGTGCCC
>JAOVVA010000044.1:3833225-3847814 GCA_028565275.1 Leiocassis micropogon
AAAAAAAACGAACGCGATGTTTACCAGATGATACGCTCTTTAGCAGACGTCTCCGCGACGTACCTGTGCTATCTGGGATGTACCATATAAAACCATGTACAATAGCGTGTGGTAACAAGTACCATAGTCCTGTCAAAAATACCATGGTACAGGTTTCATTGGACTACCATGGTACATATTCCATGAAATTTTTTTTTTCATATAACAGTAATGTTAGCATGTGAGGACAGCAAAAAATAATCATATGCTAATAATTTTTACTTGTAAGGATAGCAAAAATAATCCAAATAAATATATCACAGTAATGCTAGCATGTTTAGCGAAGATAATAAGCATATAGAAGTACAGTTTGCATGTAAAAATAGCAAAAACATTATACATCAAAAATATTAGCTTGTGGGAATCATGTAGCAGTAGTGTTAGCATGTGGGGAATGCTAAATAAATGTACCACAGCAAAATTAGCATAAAATGAAGGCAAAATAATCATAAAACTACTGTATAATGTTATCATTTCAGGATAGCATAATGATTATTTAACAGTAATGTTAGCATGTTAAGAAGGAATAATAATAATATAGCAGTACAATTAGCATGTGAGAATAATAAAACACTATACAAAAGTAATGTTAGCATGTGGTGATAGCAAAAATAATCATACAACAGGAATGTTAGCGTGTGAGGTTAGCTAAATAGTTTTATAATAGCAAAGTTGGCATGTAGGGATAGCAAAAATCAAAACAGTAAGATTAGCATATGGGTTAGAGGAAGTAAAAATTTAGCTCCGGTGAGTTTGTCAAGTTCATAATATTCTGTTCTGACTAAGCAAAAAACACACAAACCTTTTTTTATAAGGTGTATTTTTTTCTTTTCTTTTAATGGCCATGATATAAGTAATATAAATGAGAAAATGGAAGAGGAAGCTAATCTCTTTTGCCTCTTCATTATTTCTGAACACAGGGCTGCTTCATTGTGCGTTATCTATTACATAATCCTGTAATCTCTTGTTTTAGCTTCATAATGCGATTCAGAAATGCAGATTTTGACCTCTACAGTACTTATACCCAATATCACAGCTACGTGTGAATAAATTACAGTCGCTGGAGTGATTGAACCCAGATGCTGTAGCCATACTGTAAGAGTATGCATGCATGTGTGTGTGTGTGTGTGTGTGTGTGTGTGTACGGTGTGTTCCACACTGCCATTTTGCTAATGATTTGGCACTGAAAGTCTGGGGACAGATGGGGAGTGCAGGCGTTCCATTGAATAAAAAATGAAAGACACATTTCCTGTGATGAGCAAAAAAAAAAAAAAAAAAAGGAGAGAGCTTGCCTTTTTGAAACTTTAGACTCTACCACGTGCTGCAGAGAAGAAAGAGAGAGAAAAATAAGAAAAGCAGAAGGAAAATGAGAAGGGAGTTAATTGCATTCGGCACCTTTCAGAGTAAACGCTATACAGTGACAAATTCATTGCATTTAATCGCTCAGGCAATGATGTAGTAAGACATCTGGACCTGAAAAAATGTTTAAGGTAATTAGAGACATCTTTTTTTTTTTCCTACTCAGGATCTCTTAGGATATCCTCTGGCTTTTTTTTCCTTTCATTCCTTCTTTCCTTTTTTTTTTCTCCCTCTCTGACTCTGGTGCCAACACCAAAACCACGACAGATAGGACTGGAGGCTTGGACTCAATAAGGACGCTATATGCTAAAAATGGACTTTGCCCCATAGTTGTGTTAGTTGCATTATGCGGGACTGCGAGTTAAAAAAAAAAAAAAAAGACGGGGAGTCTTTTCGGCTATTTTGGCCTGCTAACAATAGAGCCTTTGTTTTAGCCGTCAGGGGGGTTTGATGAGCTGCACGATGAGGAGGACTAGCGAGTGCCGTGAGGAAGAGTGTCTGGCGTGGGGAGGTTCGGTGTGCGCTAGTTAATCAAGTCGCATCCCAGCCACAGCACATCCTGTGGGAGCGAGTGGGCGGCCGGGGGCCACGCGGCCACATCAAACAATGGCTTTTTGTTGTAAACAAAGTCAGGGCAGCCTGCCGGGGGCTCAACCTCCTTCTCCTACTCTCTTTCTCTCTTTCTCATTTTATCCCCCCCCCTCCCTCACTCTCTCTGGCCCCAGCACCATGGGATCTCATCCAGCAGGGCTGCGAGTCCCGACTGTCTGTCAAACAAATCCACGCTGGCCTTTTCTTGCGCGCCTTTCATTTGTATGCACAGGCCCATGAGCTTGGCACCAGCTCGCACAAAGAGAGAAACCATGTTGATAAAATGTAAAACAGCGGCACGGCAAGTAAACACGGTTACTATGGGCACAACCGAAAGTCTGAACCAGCCTGCTGTTAATGACTCTGTCTTTTTGCCTCATAAAATGTTTTGTCGCCTTAAACAATCATTTTGTTTTCTTTTGCACCGGTGCAGTTCCTTTGTCTCTGTATGTAGGACTTATGATTTTCAATTTCGATCTTTAGCGATCCGAGCGCTTGTCATCTTAAAGAATCTTAATGAATGAAAAAATTGACATAGAGTTTGTTTAATCTATCAGCAACATTTACATTACGCAACAGATGTTTCTAGAAAACACAAAAGCTTGTCTATCTGAACATTTGACACACTTGACAGCTAGGAAGACTGAGTGAACACATAATGAGCGCATAAGTCAACAGATAAGCATGACATGTGGCCAAACAGAGATAGGCAGGATAGACAGGTCACTCAGGTCATATAAAAAGCCTTGTGTTTTCAACTCGAGTGCTAGAAGTGGAAAGATGAACACATATTAAAAGTTCACTCCAAACACCAGCAACATCGGGTGCTCAGTATACGAAACAATACACTCACTTTACCCATAAAACTGTGTCGTTAAGCAGGTATAACAGAGACGGCTGGAGACGTTGGGGCCAGGTAAAGTGGCGATACATCAATCACAATCTGCTCGGCCTTAAGCAAGTCCATTATAAAATAAAAGCTTGGATCTTCAGTAGCATTTTCAGGTCAGTCTCGGACAGATAGGATTGTGTCCTGACACTTGTCTCTGTGGGACGTGTGGGGTGAGCACTGAAGCAACAGCTGTCAGGCAGACCTGGCCATCAACACCTATGATAACGTAGACGAGAAAGAGGAACGGGGGAGCCTCCAGGGCTTTCTGTGAAAGATACTATCAAAAGGTGTTGGAGGGCAGATCCACCTGGTTGTCTGAAATTTTACACCGCTCGTTTTTTTTTTTTCTTCAGTGCTGGAGATTGGATGCGTCTCCTTAGGCGTCAGCTGTTATGTTTAGTTAAAGTTGTTATCCTGGTGTTGTTTTCATGGGTAAATGATTAATCTGAGCCAGATGTTTAATTATTTATTTACTTACTTACTTACTTACTTACTTACGCAAAATACCAAGCAACTTCACAAGTAATTCCGCTTCGTAATGTATGTGGTGTGAAAGTGCTCGAAACGCAAGCACACCATGCAAGAAATTGGTTAAATAACCACGGCTTTAGGAAATAAATAATAAATAAAACACTTGGAAACGCTGTTATTGAAAATGAATCATTGGTTTTAAGTGGGATGGAGGGTGATCCGGCTCAATATGAAAAAGAGTTACTATTTCCGTCGTAAAACATTATTACTTCCTCAAGCTGTTTTTTCCTCTAATACCACAGTGCTTTGTCCATGTGAATATAATTTTTCAAAAAAGAGCAGTATGGCGGCACCGTGATGTACTACAGTGGATAGTGCTGTGGCCTTTGCACCTCCAGGGTCGAGGGGTTGATTCCTGCCTAGGGTCTGTGTGTGTGAAGAGTTTGCATGTTCTCCTTGGTGGGTTTCCTCCAGCGCTCTGGTTTTCTCCCTCAGTCCATAAAGACATGCAGTTGAAGTTAATTAGCGTTTCTCAAATTGCCCATAATATGTGTGTGTGTGTGTGTGTGTGTGTGTGTGTGTGTGAGGGGGGTGCCCTGTGATGGATTGTCCAGGGTTTTCCCTGCCTCGTGCCCTAAGTCTCCTGGGATAGGCTCCAAGTGCCCCGGATAAAGTGATATAGAAGATAGATGAATAAATGAATGCATGAAGAGCAGCATTACATTTCATGCATTTACTGTTATATTTCATGTTATGCCCGCTCATTATCCAGTTATCACTTACATCACTGAAGCTATAAAATGTTGTTTGATCACCAGCACTTCTTTTATCTTTCTTAAACATTTACATTTAGCCGTTTGGCAGAGGCTCTTATCCACAGTGACTTACAAAAGTGCTTTGAAGTCTTCGTTATTGTACAGATCCTTACACTGGGTTAACTATTAAGTACCATGAACATGAACTTAAGCAAAATGTTGTTTCCCTGGTCAAACAACTAACTGTCGCAAATCGCTGAAACTGGAGACTCCTTCCCTGACTCGCTAAATAAACATTTCATTGCAATAAATTTTACCATACCAATGAAAACATCTGTTTATAGTTTGTTAAATAACGTTTTTTATGCACTCATTGCACTCTGTGTCTCTGTGTATGTTGTTTCTATAGAAACGATAATTTATTCAAACAAGTGCGTTAATATAAACATGTGATTTGCATGGTAGCAGGAATTACTCCCAGAGCTGCTGTTATGGAAAACAGACTGAACACAAGTGTTGTGGTATAACTTTAGAAAAAACATTATTCCTTTTTTAAAAATCCTTATTTTGTAAAGGAATGCTCTTTCAAACATTAGCATTCACAAACCAAACCAACAATTAGAATGCTACTCATATTCATTACAGCCTCTCTGACACAAACATATGCTTTTACTTGATTAGATTATTTTGTGTAGAAAATGAAGAGAGATTAATCAGCTGCATCTCAGCTCTTTTGGATCAGAGAGTAGTGATAATCATGGGAACAATAAAAAATCAGGCCAATTGTTTATGATACACTGGGGGGAAAAAAAAAACCCACGTCTCATTGTTTGATTGTGTCTTGGAGACATATGTTTTCCTAAAAAAACAACTTAACCCCTAACGCTGATCCACCGCCGCACCCTACCATCTCAGTTCTGTACTTCTTCGCACCGAGCGTTTGACATTTTAAAGCTGAAACGCATCCAAACAGTGATTTCTGTGATGGAGTGACTCCTGATTGGGAGGCTGTCACCGAACTCCTTCAGTGTTCAGTTTTAATTGTGCGTAATCCGATATGAGTAAATGGAGCTGTGTGGCAGATTTGATTTAGCGGCGTTAATTTTCCGCTGCGTGTGTACGTGGTAGCCTCTGTGCGAGGGAAGCTGTTTGTGCCACTCGGCCCATGTGTAAATGGAGAAATGCTTCATTAACAGACACTCTGATAAGTGGTTAATTAACGCCAGCTGCTTGTTGTTTTCAGACTTACCATTTCCCTGTTGTGATGGGTGGCTGGGCTGCTGTAATTCTGGCACGCACCACGCATTAAAAAAAGATGGCACTTTTAGCGGGAGAATCTGACGTTCGAGGTTTTGATCCCAGATGGCGTCCGCTTGCCATTCTGACCTTGAATGTGGTACTTAACCTCAAGCTGCTCTGGGGCAATGATTTGCACAGTTGGTTGATGGAAGATGTCCTGGGCAACAACAGCATGTAAAATAACAAGTCCTAAATGAGTTCTTGTGGAGTTAAATACGACTAAGTCGAGCTCTTTAGCAGTAGATTTGGCTCTCCGAGCGCTGATTTCACACTATTGATTTTACTGTGTGGAGGGAGGGCATGATTGAGCACCAGACAGAAGGCAGGATTGGTGCAGAGAGTTAGAGAGAGAGAGAGAGAGAGAGAGACAGAATGATAGAGGGGAAAAAAGAGCCATTTCATTTTCAGGGCAAAGCAAATGTGAATATCTGTGGCCTGCTTTTTTGATCCTTTGCAAAGCCCCGGCTGCTTGAGTCTGCTTTAATATCCAGAGGATTGCTCTGTGGCAGTTGTGTGCGTATGAACTGGACCAGGGTCGTCCCAAGTTCAATACAGAACAAACTCAACTCCTGGGGATGGCGGGTATGTTATCAGATTGTTTCCATACCGAACACAAATGGTGTGATCCTAATAGGCTTAGCCACTGTTTCAAGATCTCCTTGTGAGAACCGTTGCATGGGATGAACATGTGTGTGTAATTATTAAATTAAGAGCAATAACATGGTCGAGTACATAGCAATTAGTGTGCCTCTAAACAAAGATCCCTCTTAATACCCTTATAAAGTCATATGTAATTGCATTTCTAATAGAGAATTAAAAATAAATAATGACACCAGGCTATTTTAAGGTATAATTATCACACACGCATGTAAGCACTAATTGCTGCACCCTCTGCGGCCCTAAAACGGGAGATGATGGAAGGCACAGGTGGGGAAAGCAGCGCGGAAAATACACATTGTCCAAATATGACATAAGCTCTGTGATGAGCCAGTAAATAACCTACAAATGGGCCGACGCACTCCTCCCTCTGAAAGAACAACTGAACCGTTGCAATGTTATTCTTAGAAATTCCCCCAACATTAGTAGCATTAGTGATTGTTCCAACATTATAATAAAGGAGACAAAATGGGTCATAAAGTTCACAGTCTTTGTTCTGACCCTCAAGTGACCCATTCCAAAAAGGTCAGGGATTTGCAAATAAGCTTACCGGATTTACATTTTTTTGGCAAAGTTTGTGGGGAGAAAAGGGAATGCCAGAAAAATAGCTTGAGGATCCTGGGCTTGAACGCAGCATGGAGGCTCTGAGTGGGGGTCCTGAGGAACAAGCAGAAGCCAATTTGTTGTCACTCACCACCAGCTGTGGACGGCATGAAATCAATGGCCTATGTTTATATGGATGAG
Organism: Leiocassis micropogon; assembly: GCA_028565275.1. Lineage (NCBI taxonomy): Eukaryota > Metazoa > Chordata > Actinopteri > Siluriformes > Bagridae > Leiocassis > Leiocassis micropogon. Next base: position 3,840,033 of record JAOVVA010000044.1, read on the forward strand.
GGTGTGTGCATGTGTTGTAACTCAGTGGCGATCAGAGCCATGGATTCTTCTCTCCTGGTAATGCTATACTATTTTGTTCTTTCATCAAGGCATGTATCAATTTTATTTTAATTAACGTTTTTTCCTATTTATTTTTAAACCAAGGTTGTGATATTATCCCAATAGGTTCCTTCACTCACTCAATTGAAATGTCTTTTCCGACAGAATTATAGGATTCGTGGAACAGAATTACAGGATCGCCTTGCCCTGTGGTGCAGCCTTCAAATTTGTTTCAAATAAAATACAAAAAAAATTTACTTCTGTCCTTATGTTACCTTCCAAATGGGACACTTGTTATGTCTGGAGCACAAAATTGCTGCCTGCTTTGATAGTATCCTCCAGAATAGCCTTCTGGGGCGCAGACAATAATGTAAATATTGTGCATGTTGAATATTAATTGATGTTGTTTCCCTTAGACTACAGACTCACTCACTTCCTCATTGTCTATATCGCATAATCCTGAATGCAGGGTTGTCGGAGGGCCTGGAGCCTATCCCAGGAGACTATGGGAAATTTGGGAATGCCAATTAGCCTAATCCGCATGTTTTTTTGGAGGAAACTCACTAAGCATGGGGAGAACATGCAACCTCCACGCACACAGAGACGGAAATCGAACCTGGCTGGGAACCCGGACCCTGGAAGTGCAAGGCGAAAGTGGTAACCACTAAGCCACCATGCCGCCTAGACTATAGACCTAAACCAAAAAAATGTCTTGGTAGTGGTTCCTTAAGGATTTACAGCTTTAGAAAGGTCCTTCTATTTTTACAAACTACCATGTTTATATGGACCTTTTTAATGAGTTTATAGATCAGGTTCTCAGGTTACAACATGGACGGCACTTCATGCATTGAGTCTTTGCTGGTGAAGTAACTCAGACTGTGGTAGACAGTAACTGCTCCATGTTTTAGTAAGTTTGACAGCTGAATGATTACATAACTACTTGGTGGTGCCAAGAATCCCTGTGATGCACACTGTAGAAAAGTGGTTCTTCATAGGTTCTTTGTACAGCTTCTACAATATATGGAATCCTATATTGTAAAAAAATTACAGTACCAACACCCTTGAAGGGTTTGCTAAGAAGAACAAATCCAGAAATGCTAAGGCATTCCTAGATAAAAAAAATTTTTTAAAAACCGTCCTGGCAAGAGAACCCAATGCTTATAACCAAAGTAGTCATTGAATAATTACATAACTGTTGAAAGGGAGATTCTTTGAAAACTTAAACTTATTGTAGCTTCCCAAATTGGTTGTCACTGAAGCCATCTTTATAAAGAAATCCTGATGAAATTCTGACAAGGAACTGTTTAGTGTGCTAGATTGAATCTTTCTAATGATAAAGCTCCGTCTAGGCCAAATAACTAATCAACATTTTGATCAATATGATTAAGAGAATATTGCATAACCAATGACTTATGGTAATAACTTCAAGACGAAATACAATGAAATAGTTATACTTAGAAAAATGTTCTTAAAGATTTATTTGATAGTTAAGGGTTTTTCGCTGCTTTAAATTATTCTTTGTTCAAGCTCTATTTGAAAGCCTTAATAGGTTTCTACCTAGAACCCCACAGAATATTTCAGCTCAGGTTCTTAGAATCAAACAACAATGACTCTTTTTCTACTTTTCTAGAACTTGCCCTGATGGAATTTAATCAGATCCAGAGAATCATCCTACTTTCTGGCTAATAATTAAATAACTAAAATCTGATCGTGATTAAAGAACCTGGATACTTGGAAGTTCACTCTAAGAGAACAGGGTTCTTTAAAAGTTAAGGATTCTCAGATAGAGTTATTATAGAAGCTGTTTCATGGTCCCCCCCCCCCCTTTTTTTTTTACCTACCCAAGTTAAGTCTTCTTTGCTTCCCAATGTGGTTCTTCTTAGATTCCTCTTTGAAAGGGAAAACATTTGTTTCTTGAGTGACAAACTGAAGAACCATTAAGAGTGCTAGATGGAGCCATATTGCCCTGATTTGGTATTAGGTTCCGAATTAAAGCAAAGTAAACAAAGGCAACATTTGTTTTGCATCACAGCAGTGCGATGTTGTATAACTGTTTGTTGAGTGAAACTGTACTTTTGTGGAATGCATAGATTTGTTTGTACTCAGTGGACAGTCGCAGGTTGTGAGGTACCGGATGCTTTGATTCTTGTAAGGTTATCCCAGCATGACATCCCATTCAAAAGTCTCCCGCTCTGATAAGAAACAGGACGACCGTTCCTCTCGTTTCATGCATGCTTTGTCAAAATAAAGCCCCCCTTGTGAACTCAAGGCTTCAAGCGTATTGAGCTTTGAGGATGGAAGGAAAGATCCCCAAAAGTAAATCTCACTTTAAAATGGTGACAGACTGCCGCTGGGTTTTGTACAGAAGTGAAGCAGCAGTGAAGCAAGCGAGAGAATTGTGTTGTGCGCCAACAACCTACTGTTCTGAATAAGTGGCAGATTCTCTGGGAAAAAAAAAGAAAACTCAGCAGACCCCGAATGGACCCTCTGAATTGAAAGAGGGATCCTTATTTATTATTCAAATAGAGCAGTAGTCCAGCAGATGGCTAAAGAGGGGGCCAGCAGTGAACCTCTGAAACCTCTACACATGCCCAGCCTCCATCACCGACAAACAAGTTCAAAGAGAATCAGCCATCGTGACAGACAGATTAGCATATTCCCATTTAGCTTTAAAAGGCCGAGTTGGAGAACAAGCAGGAGAGAAAGGGCAGCTCTGGCCGGCCTCCCGTTCCTGAGAATCGGAGGGTTTCACCACGCAGCTGCACTTTTAGACTAATTGAGAATTTGGGAAAAGCCAATTTCGCCCTGGAAGCTCTCAGCGAACAAGTCGGTAAATATCGATGCCAAGTGCCAGACCTTGTGGTAACTATTGGAGTTGTCCCACTGATATATCAATTCACTCCAGCCCCTGCTGTCCAATACCATAAAGCCAAGTTCAGTCTCTCTCTTCTGACCTAGCCTTAATTGTACACGCCAATAAAACTTTGATCTTTACCAATTTGAGGAGTTAACTAAATTAGGTGAAGTGCCAGACCCTGCAAGATTCAGAGCCAGTTGGTGCTCTGAAATCCAAGCAGAAATGCCAAAATGGCAACATGTTTAATCGTGCTGAATTTAATTATTAACAAAAGAAGACAGAACAGACGATTCATCCTCCTCAGGTAGATGCTAGAGGGAAAACATTCATCAGATTGTGTTTAAAGTGCAAAGTTAATAGATTTTTTTTTTCTTTTGTGCTTTGAGGGTTTTCACCCTAAAACCAAGCTCAAGACTTACTTTGACTTGTTTGGAGAAGATGAGTCAAAGTGAAAAAATGCAGATTTACAGCCTGGCTTTACGTCTCAGTTCAGTCACAGCGCAAGGTAGAGGACAGCCTGCTCCGTGTCTGAGCTCTGACAGCAGCCTAAGAGGAGTTAAAAAGCTAAACGGAAAACTGTGGATTCAAAATATGGCCTGAGGAGACACCATCTACCTCCTGCTGATACTCTCTGTGGTCTCCTTAATACCAGGCATTTATGAAGGCTCGTCGAGACATACAGCAAGTGTGCTTATTAGTAAAAAAGAGTCGAGCAGATTGTACCGCTATAGTCCCTACAGTCTGCTGAACACTGGGAACGATTTATCGACTGTGTTTATTGATCAGAATGAAGCGGAGCATGTAGAAGGTTAATGAGAATACGGTTGACCCAAAGGTCACAGAACTTGGCCAGGAAGGATGCATCTCCCAGCTGTTAGCATCCTAGCATCCTGCCACTGTCCATGTCATTAGCATGGTTATGACCAGTGTGTAAACCTTCATTCATTTATTACATATTTGGTTCAGCCAGTGATGCATTTAGAAACGAATTGATGATTGTAGGGGATTATATGATAATTACAGGGATATTAGAGTTAAAGGGAATAAACATAAACATTACATTTTCTATGTATATATATATTGTATTTAGAGACCCTCATGCTAATTTGTTGGTCATGTATCTTTCTGCTTTCACACGGTTTCATTGTTTTTCTGAATGCAGTTACGATGTGTGTTATAGGAGAAATAATTTTTTGGGGGTATTATTTTAGAGTGGTGGGCAACATTGTACTGATCAGAATCCACCGTAGGAGTAATATAGACATTGGGACAAAAGCTGAAGAGAAAGTTTAGAGTAGATACGGATATAAGACAGTTGTCCTGAGTCACGGCTTGGGTAGTTATTGATCTCACGCTCTCCCTCTCCCTCTTTCTCTCTCTAGGTAGAGGTTAATTCTCACTGCAGTGGGTAGTTGAATGGCATCACAAGTAACATAGGAAAGCGTTGCACAACATGCCGATTAAAAAGAAACTAAACTAAAAGAAAACAACTCAAAATATTATTCTACAATAAATCTTGTTAATAATTACCAACCCTGATATAAAAATCTATCAAAATGGATTTCTCTATCAAAACTATTTCAAAAGGATGTTATTTATCATAGCAGGATTACAGTTTATTGTCTTGTTAAGCGCGCCCCCCACCTTCTTACAAAATGCAGTTGAGAAAATTGTCCACTTTTGTTTTCCTGTATCACTCGGAGTATGAGTTCTCTCACTGCTTTTTGAAACACTCGACGATTTCACACCTGCACACTTAAACCGCGTGTCAAACTCTACATCCTGTGTTATGTAAGCAAGTCAGCATGAGCTGACCATTATTATACAGAGTGAAAATCAGAAACAGCTTTATGACTGTAATATTTTGTTTGTTGTATGGCTGTACCTGTATTACATTGCTTTACGGAGGTGGAAGGTAGCTGAGTACATTTACTTCATTCCTGTACTTAAGTACGTATTTCACTTAATAAAATTAAGTTCATATTTCACAGGTTTATAAGATACTTTTTTTTACTTTTACTCCGCTCGAACGTACAGAAAATAGATGTACTTTTACTTAACTACATTTCTGGATGGAATTTGGACACGCCTAATAATTAATAAATATTAGTTTAAAAAATATTTTAAATTAAATACTTATTAATGCCTAATAAGTAACAGCATGTTCACAATCGGGGAGAAGAGAGAGAGAGAGAGATTATGAAAAAAGGCTACTTATACTTCTGATACTTGTGCAAATTCAAAGGTGAGTTCTTCAGTACTTTTATTCAGGTGCACAAGTACCTTTAACTTGAGTACTACTTGCCCTATGGAACCTCTACTTTTACTCAAGTACAGCTTTTGTGTACTTTTTCCCACCTCTGTTACTCTGTTATTATGCATAATGTGTAGTGGCTTTTTAACTTTATTTCTATGTGGTGAAGAACTGAAGGCTCACAGTTTACCATATGCACAAAACTTTATTAGATAATTAACGTCTTTTTTTTTTGTTGTTTTATTTTGACAACACAATGTTCGAGGCAGGAACACAGTGTTCGAGGCAGCAATCTATGCCGGACGGTCTGTTAGTAAAGTCTAAACTAACTATAGAAAGTGTCATTTTTCTGAGAGAGTTGACAGTCAAGTAATATTTAAAGCGAAACTCAGTGTTCATGCTCTGGTGCTCTGATTTTCATCAACGTTCCTTCAATCAATTTATATGAATAAATTTCATGCAAATTGCCCCTGGATCAATTGTGCAAATCAGAAACACGCCGTTCATCTGCAACAGACATCCTGAGCATCTGCCACATTCGCAGTCTAGAGACGGCGCTCCAGGAACAGCTGATGATTGTGACCTGACTTATGGGGTTTTACTGCACAAGTCCACTGGTTTCTGTGAATTTCATCTGGAGCCAAAGAGGAAGCGGCTATAAATCTGTCCTGAGGTTAAGGTTTTATTGCATCTCTTATAAAATCTAAACATCTGTCAGGTGTGGTGAAATTGTGGCAGCTCGCAATAAAAGAGAAAGTGACAGGACATGTCCTCCTGCCTCGCACGATCACAGCACCTGCCATTTAAATAAATTATCGCCAACCTTCAGTATGGGTTTGGTTTAGTTTTACTTCAGACACTTCAGCAGAGAAAATACACTCAGCTTCATATGACGTCCTGTACACGTGCACCTTCTTGACCTGCACTAGTGATGTAGCCTATAAAAGTTTGCGATGAAGCCTGGCACATGAAATATCATGCATTTTTATATGAAAAAAGTAATTAGATTTTTAATTGGAGAGATCTGTGACTAAACAAGACAAATGCCAAGGATTTTTATGTTACGTTTTATAGATCATAAATCAGAGCTCTAGAAAGGGTTATATCTTTATTTATTTACTGGTTGAATTTTAAAGGTGGAGATTAATGAGAATTAGCAATCATCTGTTGTGATATTAAGTCTCTTTGATCAAAAATATGCAAAATAAAAAAGAGGCACATAAGACTATGGACTAAGGTTTGCTTAACATATGGCTGCTCAAACTTTTAGCCCTAAAGGGATTCTTTAACTCTGAAATTAATTCCGCAGAGGTCCTCAACATCGATTTTTCAACATAATATAACTATTAAAAATTTAGGCTAGTTATTTAAATGTGTATGTTAATATTTTTTGGTGATTTAGTGGGGCCATAGAGAGTTTTTTTCTCTTTTTCCAATGGCAAATTTCCAATTGTGGTTTGGTTTATAACCATTTATTCTGAGTGACTATTGAAATACTACTAATTCCTCTCTCTCTCTCTCTCTCTAAGAAAAATTCGAAAGCCTTAGCATGAGAGTATTCTTGTATTCCCGGACGCATACCGAGGATAATATAAATTTTCTTCCCAAATTGCCCCCAATTCCCACCCGCTAATTACCTCTCATATCACATGACAGTGATCAACCCAGGAGGGTGAAGACTAACACATGCTTCCTCCAAGATATATAAAGCCAATCTGTACATTCATTCGAACCTCGGCTCATGCTGCCTCACAGAGCAGTCTCACACGCACTCTTTCCACCTCCTTCCTCTCACCTGCGATTGGCCAGCGTTCCTGTACTTGTCAGGAAAGACCAATGTCTCTCTTTCAGAAAGCGTGGCCAATTTTAAATCCAATCCGCGTCTCCCACCCACAGATGTTTGCGGCATCGTCTGGATTTGAACTCGTGATCTCCTGCCAATAGGCCAAATGCTGTTTCTGTTGCATGCGAATGTTTTGATAGAGACTACAAAGCACTTCTGTATCAAAGCATCTGCCAAACGCTGTAAATAAAGATGCAATATAAAATAAAAATAGCTCTAGGAACTCAATCGTAAACATAATGCCTTTTGAAAATAGTGGGTTGGCATTTTTTAGTGCATTCCTTTAAATAAAATCGAAACACTTCCTTTGTACAAACTTTAACTGACTGAATTAATTACTGTTACTTATCTTGCATTAATTAAACATTTATAAACCATTAGTAATGTTAAGAAAATGGGAATTTTAATATTATAATAAACAATACATAAAAATATAATTTTATATAATACTTATTTAAACCATAAGTGTGGTTCATTGAAATTTATTTTATATGTATATTTTATATTTAAATGGAATTCTAATAGCATTTAAATTGAATTGATGCTATAAAAAGCGACTTATTATTTGTCTTGTTATTTGTTCATTTATTTATTTTTAAATAAATTTAAAATTTTTAGATTTTATTTAATAGCAGTTACATTAGTAATCATGTATTAAGACTGAAATTCCTTAAATAATATGTTATGTGAATTAGAGAAGACTTTTCTAATACAGATTTTTCATAAATTAATTGAATTTATTTATTGTTTTTCATAGCCATAGCCATGTCTCATGTACATATACTGTGT
>JAOVVA010000044.1:3851987-3867564 GCA_028565275.1 Leiocassis micropogon
GTTCTAACATATTATCGTTTCTACAGTAACAAAAGGATGTGTACGATGGTTGCTGCATGCAAACAGATTAAAAACCAGTCCGATGAAGTTTTCCCTAGAGGAGTACTTTATTTTTCTCTTTTTTTTTGAATGCCGTATCAGGAAGAGCTCTGAACCAGGTAACAAGGTAAGTTCATGGGAAAGTCTTCAAAATAGAGGGCTTTGTATTTGCTCTGTAACATGACAAGCTTCTTATTTCATCTCAGAGAGAAAGAGAGACTGATAAAGGAATTAACTTCACAAAATTTAATGTGATGACTAGGAATGGGTAAAGATCATGACATCATTCATTAGTGGGGATAACTATTTGGAGAGAAATTTCTGTAAATTTAAGAGGAATGAAATACTTTGTCTTGAAAAATTATGAACTTCATTTGCATTAAAATAATGGCAATTCACTCACTCACTCATACCACCTTATCCTGTGTACAGGTTTGCTGGGGCCTGGAGCCTATCCTGGGACACTTAGGGCATGAGGGAGGGTACACAGTGGATAGGATACCAATCCATGGTAGGGCACAAAAACACACACAAACTCAGACACTGCAGGCAATTTGGGAAAGCCAACTAACCTCATCTGCATGTCTTTGGAGGAAACCAGAGTACCCGGAGGAAACCCACCAAGCACGGGGAGAACATGCAAACTCCATGCACAGGCAGAGACTCTGGGGCTAGAACTGAACCTGGACCTTGGAGTTGCAAGACAACAGTGCTAACCACTACACCACCGTGCTGCCCAACAGCAATTAAATTTAATTCAATTATATATGCATAGGATGTTTGAAGAATGGGTAAGACTTTGGGGGTCATGGGTAGTTCAGTAGTTAAGGCATTGGACTACAGTTTGGAAAGTCCCAGATTTAAATCCTACAACCCTCAAGTTGTCCCTGTTGGGCCCTTAAGCAAGGCCCTTAACCCTCAACTGCTCAGGTATATAATGAGAATAAAATGTAAGTCGCTCTTGATAAGGGCGTCTGCCAAATGTCTAAATGTAAATGACTTTGCTGCATAGCAGTTTTAAAGATATAAAAATTCTGGATGTAAGTTGAATTTAATGGAAATGCATTGTTTTATTAATTTGTCCTCCAGGCCAGTCCTTAAAGTCTTCTATAAGTAAAGAAAGTATTAATCATATTGCCTGATTATGTGCAGTATTATGAAAAATTTTTATTTAAATATTTAAATATTAAATATTTACTACAAAAAAAATAATTATGAATTAAAAAAGGTTTATAAGAAATAACACTTAATGGGTAAATTATTACTTATAGCATAGCCTTATTCTGTATTTTGCTGGCTGGTGCCTTGGATGCTCGGGACTACACCTCCCAGCAGGCACAGCTAATCACATGGCACATGTTTAGAATTTTTTAAGTACAGTTTGTGTACTTAAGATCCAGTTTTGCTTTCTGCCTTTTTCTTGCATTTTGGCTTGGAGAAACCTCAAACTTCTACAGCGGAAATGGTAAATAATCCCCAGCCGAGTTCCTGTAATGTGCAAATGGTGTCCAGTAACGATCGTGTGTACGGTTCCCAGGATGAGGGGTTTCACTACTTGTGACCATGCAGCATTAAATTTTTTTTATTTCAAATAAATAATCATTTTACTGCAGCGAAGTGTCTCATCACCGTACTGTGATTGAATTCTTCTGTAAATGTTAATCGGTTTTGCACCTTCATTAACAAGAAATGTCATCACAAGTCCCAGTTTGACTTGAACGCCCCGCGTAATTCCTGATCCTAGTCCATGCTCCTGATTAATATACCTGGTTTAAGTAATGATTTTGTGGGCTGCATCATGACACTATTAAAAATATACATACTGTATATAAAAAACATTTATAACTGAGATATTGCTAAAGGCAGAAGCCAATATCTGGCAGTGGTGTGAAAATGAAGTATTTGTTCTTCTTCTCACATTGTTTTGTTTAATGGATTAAAAATAACCAGACTATTCGTCATCCAACAGCCGTTCTAACTAATTATCTAGCTACAACTTGTTTGCTCGGATATCGCATTGAACTGAGAAGTCATTTTTCTCTGTTTCACTCAATAAGCAGTTATTGCCTTCCTGCTTTAGTAGGGCAGAGCGAATATCTAATTACGTGCCTAATTATGTATTATGCTATTAGGTTGTATTATGAATATTCAACACGTTTAATGAAGAGCACATTTCATCCTCAACAGCTATGCTCGGCTCATAAACATTCTTATCAATCAAAGCGACTATAACAGTGAGTGATTATCTGGGAGCATGTCAGTTTTCTGTGTCTGGAAATAAACCCAGTGATAGAGAGGAAAGTTTTAATTTTAACTCTGCCTGCATATTATGGAATATTTATCTAAAGACATAACCATGCTGTAATGAATATATGAATATGTTTCATTTTGTTTTATTATGCATTATGCATATACGTACGTTTCATCCACTGTGAATATAAAAACACAAAATGCAGCACATTATTACATCCCAGTACATTACTCTGGAATTTGGAATGTTTCTTTGGCCTCGTAGTCCATTTCAGGATTAGGTTTAACCCTTTCAGCTTCTATCTTCAGCCCGTTTTCTTAGAAAACAGGATCCGGTTACAAGACTTAAGAACGTCTGGACCGCTGATGGCTGCTTGGAGTTTAAGGGGTTACGTTTTAATTTGTTTATAATCCTTAATGGGATCGTCTTGTTATATATCTCTGATTTGCTCTGTCCAGACTCTAGACGTCTGAGGTCTCAGATTCTCTTCCCTAGCTCTTAAGGGTGTCTGTGCTCTGTGTGTTTGCGAGTGCTGCGCAGAGGCTTTTGAACAGTCCAGCAAATGAGTTTAGATGTCCCGACTGCAATTTTAGATACACACCCAGAACACAGCTTTGATATGTTTCGAGAAAATGTGAGCATGTTTAAACATTTTTCAAATTGATGTGTATTAAATGTATGCAGCACTTTGTGTCTAGGTCAAAATCTGCTGCATAAACAGTACTGTTTGATATCTATCATATCTATTACTATATACACTGCATCATCAAACTGCCCATTATAATCATATTATATTCATAACTCTGAAATACGGGTGTGGCTGCATGAGCTATTAGACATGTTTTTCCAAGTCTTTATGAACTGCATAAGGTGGAGTCACAAGTGGCAACTTCAAGCATGGTAGCTTCAGTGGTTGCTGGTTCAAAGATGTATGCCATTACAGATGGCAGCTTAAAAAATGGCAGCCAAAAAACTGGCAGCATCAACAGTGTCATTTATTTATGGCAACTATAACCATGTAACTGCAAAGGTAGCAACATTAAAGCTTCATCAAGGGCAGTTTCAACATTTCTCGATTCACTGATGGCAACTATAACCGTGGCAGCTTCAAGGGTTCATTCGTTGTAGTGTTAGAACCTAGCACACTTTTATGAAGCCAGGAAGCGGTTCCTATTAACATCTGCATTGCTATTTATATGTTCTGTTTGGTGTGTTTAGCTGACAGTCTACATGACAATCTATCCATTCATCCATCCATCCATCCATCCATCCATCCATCAAATCATTTAACCATCAATCTATTCAGATATTTTTTATGTAGTTGCAATTATTAATGGAGGTGTAAAAAAAATGGTGCAAATGATAACTTTATCTCCATCCATCCATCCATCCATCCAATCATTTATGAATTTATAAATGAACAATCCATTCATTCACGTTTTTTGAGTTTGAACTTAAATTTCAGTTGTGAACGGAAGTGTAAAAATCGGTGCCAATGATAAGTTTATCCTCATCCATCCATCCCAGTCAAATATTAAACCTAAATCTATCCAACCTATTACCGGCCCATTGATCCAAATATTTAAAGATCTATGCACCACTCAATCTACCCCATTAATCCATGTGGTTACATGCAAAGATCGATTCCTTTAAATATTTAACTACTCACTCATCCATCCATACATCCAATAACAATGAACAATTCATACAAAACATAAATGAATACATTTTATCAATTACAAATGAAATAATCGATCCAGTTATCGATGCAGGACCGGACCATTTCATAGGTGACACAGGCGGGTGCCAGATGCTGGAACGCTTCTTAAACTTGACTTTAAACATTTACAAATCTAACTTTAATTATCAGCTGCTTCTTTGTTTTGAGTCACGCCAATGCCATGTATACTGCTGTATCTTTGGCATGTGAATGGTTCAACTAGGATCTGAATCATGTTTAATCAAAGTCTTCTGCCTTTTTAATAAAAAATAAAATAAAATAAAAAAAAGCAATTTGGCCGAGTTTTACTTCAAGCCCGTGTCAGTCTTTTTCTGATAAATGTATAATAGCTTGTGTCTGACGCGTGATTTTGGGTGAGCCATGCGTCAGAGACGCGGCTCAGTGCCAGGTGCTTAAAAATAAACTAATACTGCAGGTGTGGATTAAGTCCTTCAAGGTCTCTCGGTGTCCTACCCATTTTTTGCTTAGGTGAGAATAGGGGAGGTTGAGAGATGCAACTATTCACTTAGGGTGCCAACAGGCTCAAGGCCATCCATCCATCCATCCATCCATCCATCCATCTATCTATCTATAGATTTTTACAAGGCTCTTTTATTTAATTGTTTTTTTTTTTTCTGTTTGTTGTTTAATTTATATGAATCGGTAAAATCAACGCATTTGATAAACATGCTGCTGAAAACTGGTAAGAAATGATTCTTGATTAAAGTCTAACCCTGATCCTTGTTTAAAATCATGGTCCTTCATGTCCCGTTGTCTTTTCGCTACAGCGTGGATAAGAGTCCTCCATCAGCATATAGAGAGTAAAGGGCAAGGCCATTTGAGGCTGCTGCTCTGTGGTGCCTCATCAAACTTTGATGCGACGTGCAGGACTGGAGCAGAAACCATGTGGTTACAGAAGGACGCCACTTTATCAGCGTACCACCATGACTTTACAAATGCTGGCAATCTGTACTCCTACTGATTTATCTGCGCTTTACATGCCACATCATGCATACTGCTGTGGGTGGCTTTGGACCAGCTCGCTGTAACACTTCTTAAATCAATGTGGACAGTTCCACAAACAAGCCTGGGTGTTTTTCGTGTTCCCATGCTTTTTCAGATCTCCGGCATGACTACAATTAAAAACCATATGCTTGTTTTCACTTGATGTGGTTTTTTATTTGCTCAGTTGCATGTACGTTGCATTTGGAGACAGCAATGTTTTTTCATCAAATAGCCAGTGACCCAAATAAGAGAAAAGGCAGGGCTAAAGGTTTTACATCTAAACGTCCATGTACAGTAGCTGTGGGAATTATTAACTGTTACTCGCATTGCACATTATGAGATTTTGATGTTTGCTTTCTCTGCTCTTGTATTTGGTTGAGGGGCTTCCTCTTTAACCTCATTCCGAAAAACTCCCTAAAACAGACACGGTTGTTGATTATAGCTGTGCTTAGGGTTGCTACAGGGTTATGGTTCACTTGCGGTCATGGTGTGTGAGTGGACGGTTGCCGCTGGCTTTTCAAAATCCTTATTAAATTGCATTTCTGACTATTAACTATTATTGACTGCCAGTGTTTTTGTTTCAGCCCAGTTGCTCCTACTGTACCATGTTTTACACTACTTTGCCCTTTTTTGCTCAAAACAGAGGAAGTAGACTGTTGTAAACGCACTACACTCATACATCAGCTGTCATTTCTAACGTGTTCCTAACTTTAGTGTATAAATTACTGTACGTAAAACACCCAAGAGAGCATGGCATTGCTGAGCATAACGAAAAACTACAAGTCAAACGGGGACTTTACATTATAATTATTCATTATAATTACAGAAGCTCAGAGGCCACTACAGGTGTTCTCTTGAACATTCAGCAATAGGAAAGCCCTGGTCCTTGGAAATCGACGGATAACTTACACGCAATCATTCACCAACACCACTTGCACATTACAGGAACTCGACTGGAAGTTATCGCCACATCCCCAGTACAGTCCTGACCTCACTCCAAGCCATTTCCACATGTTTGGCTATTAAAGGAGTTCCCGGGAAGCTGGGGTTTCAGACGTGAAGCAGGCAGTCTGATCATGGCCCCGGCGTACTGAGAAAACCTTGATGACATTCAAGCACTTGTTATACACTGGGATAAATGCATTAGTGTATCAGGGGATTATTTAGAGAAATAAAGAGAGTTTTTCTGCTATTCTGCACAATCGAAAGTCCTGGTTTGACTTGAACGCCCCCTTTACTGTCTAGTTCTTGCTAAGCAGCTTCTTGCTGCCTTAGCACCACTTTCTCTTCCAGCTAATGATTAGTGACTGTTTAAGAGATTTTGAAAAAATAGTTTCTTTAAGCAAAAAGAACAATTAGAGCAAATGATCTTCATGTTTTTTTTTTCCTGTTATACAGGGTGGCCTAAATGAATGGATCCATAGACATATAACTTTTCTATGCCTCCTGTGTACATGAGAGTGAGCTCTGTTCTATCTTACATTGTTAGTTTTGAAGGCATCTTGGGTATGCATAAAAAAAGAAAGAAAGAAAAAAAGATAAACATCATATTCTGTTTAAGAAAAAATGCTCGTGAATCCAGACTCCATCAACCAGATGGTTTTTGTAATAACTTTTGCTCCACTTTATGGCATGTGTTTTGTTTTTGCGGTCGGATAAAGTTTTTTTTTTTATGCTGCTTTTGGTTAATTTCTCAAATCTGAACTGAAATTCTCAAAAACAACTTGTACAAAGGTCACATCATTCTGTTATTTGTGCTCATCCTAAAAACAATTTCTCAATCTTTTGAACAAATTGCAAATGCTTTCGTACATTAATTCAAAGGATTCTGTAAAACTGTCTGCTGTTTGCTACAATATGAGTTGCTCATGTCGTGTTAATCGAAATGTTTTATTCTTCTCTGCTTCTTGTGGGTACAGTGCTGAAAACCTCTCTGTTGAATCGTCTCAACCCCCAAAACAACAAATCAAAAGTTTACTGTATATGTCATTAAACGAAAAATGGGTAAATCAATTGTCATCATCTGTCAAGCATATTTTTAGACATTCTATTAGATTTATGATTATGATTATGATTATTCAAAATTCTCAAATAACACTTGAGAAATAATAATTAATTGATAAAATAATAAAAATTATTGTAATTATAAATAGAAATTCACCTGAGACCAGCTCATCACACATTCATAAAATATAATAATAATAAAATAAATA
The DNA here is from genome assembly GCA_028565275.1 of Leiocassis micropogon. Classification (NCBI taxonomy): domain Eukaryota; kingdom Metazoa; phylum Chordata; class Actinopteri; order Siluriformes; family Bagridae; genus Leiocassis; species Leiocassis micropogon. The sequence continues at coordinate 3,859,216 of JAOVVA010000044.1, forward strand.
AATAATATTAATAATAATATTAATAATAATAATAATAATAACAATAATAATAATAATAATATTATTAATAATAATAATAATAATAATTATTATTATTATTATTATTAATATTATTATAAACATATTATTATAATATTATAATACATATTATTATAAAACTATTTTATACAAAAAATATAATAATAATAATAATAATATAATTATTATACTTATTTATGTATGTACAGTATGTATGTATTTATTTATTTATTATTATTATTATTATTATTATTATTATTATTATTATTATTTTATAAATGTGTGATGAGCTGGTCTCAGGTGAATTTTGACTTCACCAGTGGAGAGGAAAGTTTGAAGCATTTGATCAACCAATGATGAACAGGTTCTCTAAAATAGCTGACAGTCATTGATGTATGTACTGTATACAAAGATGTCTCAGCAGACGTCTGCTCGAATAAGACATAAGACAAAATATTCTTTACTTACTGCCATGCGATGCGGAAGAGAACCTGTTCCGTCTGTGCAGCGTTCCCTATGTTTGCATTTCTAATTTTTTTTTCTTTGTGGGTACAGTGCTGAAAACTTGTCTTCTATTTTCCTTTTCTGTATCGCAATGACATCATCTGTCAGCAAATTTACAGCACAAAGTGGATCCTGTCCAATCTCTTGCAATCAATCTTCCACATACACTAATGTGTAACTTTGTACATTGTGTTGATAAATGCAGTGCAGACAAAGAGCAGCTTTGCACATTATCAATCACTGTCATCAATTCTTAGCCTTAGTTTTGATCAGAAAACACTTACAGGGTACACGGTTATACTGACAAGATGACTGAGCATTGCGACTGGCTTGTTCATAAAGAGTGACACAAGAACAGGCGCTGACACGTTCACTGACATAAATACTTACTTTTGGGAGAGAAACTAACTACGTATTTTGAGCAAGTTATGGTTGTTTTTGCAGGTAATCCATTAGATTGGGATATTTCTGCAAACTGTTTTGAAAAATGTACTTACAGTATTGCAAATCAGTCAAAACCATGCTTATTTTTTTTGTGTAAATTTGCATGCACATTTATATTTTTATTAGATAAAAAGAAACACATTTGCTAAATAGAATTTCATGCCCTTTGATGTCCGTAGTGTCCGTAACTTTTTGGAATTCAAATCTTTCATTGATCTTAATTGTCGTTCAGATGAAACTTGGCTGATTTAGATTTCCCATGAAAAGACAAAACCTGAAAAAGTGTATTATTCTAAAATGCAAACTTGTTAAGATATCGCAACATGAATTTGACATGGTTACGGACACTACAGATTTTTTTTTTTTTTACCTTTTTAAGCTTTTAACAAAAAACTTTAAGCAACAATTTTTACAGGTCATATGCTTATAGAAGCTTACACCAACTTTAGTATCAATACTAATAAATAAATATGAGTAATGAGCATTTTAAGTTATTATAGTTTGAAGCGAGACAGTATGATGCTGAAAAACGGCCATTTTTTGAGGCACATATAAAATCATCTCTCCAAAATGGCTGAAGTTAGCAACTTGAAATTTTTAGGGAAGCAAGATTGGTCACTTCAGTGTTGCATAAACTTTAGATGTAGCTTCTTTGGCCCCACACATTTTCTGTATTATATGTATAACATAAAAATATATATACAGTATAAAAATCAGGACCAATACTGTGTTTTGGCTGAATGAATTGTAAGAATGAATTGAGAAATGCTTCGAAGTGACTGAGAAAAACTGTTATACCATTACACTGTTTAACCATGATATATTCGACAAGCCAATCGTGCTGTAAAGAATTTTACACTCTAATGCCCCTAACAATGTTCGCGGATTCACATCTCATGTCTAATTCACTCTGGATAAAAAAGCTAACTCCAAATGCCTGACTGTAAATTTATACATAACTGACTCCTTATTTTTTTATTTAATTTTTTTTTTTGTTGCTTGAGCCATTTATTAAATTTGACGCTTCTGATTCAAAATAAATGACTCTAGTCATTTTTTAAATTGCTTGCATATGCGTTTGGGTCGTTCTCCTGCCTCATTTGTTCTTGCAGCTGACTTTTCTATGCAACATGTTTAAGGTTGAAGAATGCGATCCAGATAAATGGAGTGACGCAAATTGCAATGCAAAGCAACGAAGCAGCAAAGAGCAACAAGTGTGTACCTGTAGGGGAGGAAGAAGGTCAGGAGACACAGAGAGACCACCAGGACTTTACGGCTTACTTTTGCTTGTGCATCTCCCTCTTTTTTAAGCCGAAGCCCAGAATAGCAGCTCGGTATTACTGGTGTGTGTGTGTGTGTGTGTGTGTGTGTGTGTGTGTGTGTGTGTGTGGACCACCCTGGGGATCTGCTGTTTGACGACCACCACTCAGTTTTATGGGAGAACCTGCTGTTTAGAGGCAGTGCTTCCTTGTGTGGTTTACATCCACCTGTTTTACTGTGTGTGAATTTTAAATCTGGAAATTTGTTCGTATAAAAGTTTTTTGATCAGATGTATGCAAACCATTAATCCAATTAATCTAAATAACAATAAAAAAAATAGGTTTTTGTACCTGGCTTAGGGGTGAGTGAGAAATATGTTGTATTCATTTGTTTTTATTAGAAAATTAAAGTAATGTATATGAACATGGGATATGTTCATACATATTGGGCTTTTAAGCAACAAATATTACATAAACTCATTCATAATAGTAATTAGTTTTGAAGCTAACAATCTTGAATGACTTTTGATATATTTTGATTGTAACAGAACACAGTTACACGAATTAAAACTCGCTTTATGTCTCTATATAATCTCCTGCTAGACTAATGCACTTATCCCAGTGTTTCACTAGCGCTTGGACACCATTAAGGGTAGAACGTTTTCTCAGTACAGCGGAGTCATGATTGGACAGCCTGCTTCATGACGTAAACGCTGGCCTCCCAGGAACTCCTTTAATGTCTCAAATATGTGGAAATGGCTTGGAGCGAGGTCAGGACTGTACGTGGGATGTGGTAAAGTCCATGGGGCATAATTAGAAGAAGACTGAACAAGTACAGTTTGTTTGGAAGGATTGACAGGAGAATGCTTTTTCTGTCTAAAAATAACATACTGTAGAAGCATGACTGAGGCTTGCAGACCTGCATCTGAACAAAGCACAAGACCCATGGACAAATAAGACCAATGTGGAGTTGTCTTGCCCAGTGCCATGTTTGTTGAAGAACAAACAGCATTTCAGCAGAAACACCTCTCACCCACCATCAAGCATGGCAGTGATGATCCGGGCTTATTTCGCAACCACAGGCATATTCAACCATGAACTCTTCTGTAATACTCTAGAGGGAAACATGAGGCCATCTTTCCAACAGCTAAAGCTTGGTCGCCATTGGGCCATGCAACAGGACAAGGATCTGAAGTCCAAACCTCAACCCAGTTGATATGCTGTGGCGAGACCTTAACAAAGCTGTGCGTAGGTTAATGCCCAAAAACCTTGATGAACTGAAGCAATGCTGGATCACAATTCCTCCACAATGACGTAAGAGACTGAGAAAGTCATACAGGAAACGATTACTTCAAGATATTGCTGCTCGAGGTGGCTCTACAGCCTATTGAATCATGGGGTATTTGGTATTGCCTGCATGATTCCTTTTTTTTACATAATTTTTGTTAAAGAATAATGAGTGAGAAAAGTTACATGATGCTTGTTTATGTTGTATTTGACAAATTACGAACTTTTGAACATGACATGTAAAAATGGGTTGATATTTAATTACATTTTTCTAAGAATTTTATAAATAATAAAATAAATAAATAAATATATATTAGTACATGGTTAAAACAGCAACGCAAAAGGATTTTGCTTAAAAAAAAAAAACAGAATTTTTGAATGAATGGTGATGTTGGAAATCTACATTCCATTCATTTTTTTTATTATTAATTTTTTTTTTTTACTGCTAACCTTGCAGAAATATTGTAGACCCAAACCGCCTGCCGACTTAGTGCCCTTGGAACAATCCTCATAACCCCCCCCCTCCCCCCTCCCCCCTTTCTAAGTGGGATTTTATGTTAATAATACACTTTTTTTCTGCTGACTCTTTCGAAATGCGTCTACTATTACATCATAAATCCGTCTGTTTGGAGCTGAGTCACATGTGCATATATATATATTTATTGTTTTGTCCCTTCTCGTAAAGCCATTAAGTGCAACCAGTGCCAGATTTGAGTAAGAAATAATGGCTGTTAGATCTTACCAACCTCCTGGGGTTGCCTGAGTGTGGCCTGAAATACAGCACACAGGGAGACGTAAAAAAAAGAGAGAGAGAGAGAGAAACAGAACGAGAAAAAGATTTTAATAAAATGCAGTTCAAAAAGAATTGAGGAAACAAGAAAAGCCGAACCAGCGATCTCATATTTTCTGTCATTGATGTTGCAGACACAATCTGTTAACGCAAATTTTATGATCTAATTATTACACGACGTACGTTTTTTTTTCTCTCTCTCTCTCTTTTCCCCGCCGGTTCTGCTGAATCCTGTCCTCTATTGCGGCTGTACTCGTCGCTCAGATCACGCTCTCATGCTGCGTTGCAGCGGGGCTTTTTGGAAATGGCCTCGGTAATAAGAAGCACCCCTTGTGCCTGACGCTGAATTGAATCTGTGAAATTGAGACCAGACGAGGGCGAGAGATGAGAGCTAATCTGGCCCAGGCTCTCTGGTGTCGAAGCCAGCGTTGTGGGGAGAAGCAGCCCAATGCCGTCTCCGTTTGCACGGTTAACAAGCCTCCTTTACTGGCAAGTGCGGGCGGTTGAAAATGTTTTCGAGCTCGAATAGGATAGAGGTTAGACACCCCACCCTCCGGACGCAGCGATGTGGCGCATGGACGCTTTTTTGGATGCGACGGATGCCAACGGATGTTGCGTGCGATTCGTGTGCAGGCTAGCTTTATTTGGTGCATTGTAAAAAAAAAAAAAAAAAAAAAAACTTGGAAAAATATGGAGATTCGAACAGTCACGAGCCGTAAAATATATTTATATATCATTCTTTTCGGTGTGCGCAATTGATTCTGTTGACCCCAGAGCAATATATGTTCCTTCCATTGTATTTCCACATAGATCAAAAGAATGATATATTGCAGTTCCGAAGATGATGCATTACAATAATATGTTGCAACATTCTCCGCAGTCCTTCCATCATGTCACCTGTAAGAAAAATACGCTTTTTATCTTTTAATGCTGAAATGATCTGTATCGATCTATTCAGATATGCAAGCCTTCAGGCCAAGTACACTCAGGAAAAAGAAAAAAAAAAAAAAAAACCAACCATTTTTAGCTAATATGTCTAACCTTCCGAATGCCGTGAGTACACCTTGTGCTGCGACTAAGACCGTGTTAGAAAGTCAAATGAGGAAGAAAAAAATCTCAGAGACGGAGACTTTCCAAAGCTGCAGGAGAGCGCTACGGAGCAGGTACGGGTGATTAATGGCAGCCTGAAGAGAGCAGACTCCCTTAAAGACATTTAGCCACACTGCCTGGATAAACTGACAGCCCCCCGCCCGTCATGAGTAATGACATCCCTCTTAAAACCAGCAGCAATATCGCACTAACTGTGACAGACTGATGAGGGCCCTCATGAAACCTGATTTTCGGCCTCATTTACATAACCGTGCCTTCCGGATGTGTAATTAGGGCTATGTACGTGTGTATACATGAAGTAAGTCAACTAAAAGAAGACGCGGACCGCTGCGCGGGAGCTTTGTGTTGTCGAGATTGAGCCCGAATGCTAATTACACGATTGTAATATCTTTTTTAAAATTATTTGAACACTTCGCCTTGAGATACGTTTATCCGTATATATATATATATATATGTATTAGGATGCGGTTTTGTGTGTAATCATTTCGAAAAATAACAGTGATGAAATATTTCTGGTGTAAACAACTAGGAATGCATGTAGAAAGATAAAAAAAAAGGTGTAAAAAAAAAAAAGTATTTACGTGTTTGATTGGATGCTTTAAATAGCGTTCCAGAGTCAAAAGTCTATAAATTACGCTCATGCAGTTACACAAGAACACGAGGCATGCGTACTGAAGATTCGCCTCGATATCATCGCCGTGCGGACTCGCCGATCGGGAAACACACACCCTCCGGCCGTACATTTCGAACAGACGAGACCGCGTTAGCGTGTATCCAGTAGCAGAGAGGGAATGAGTGCCGGTCGGCTGTTCTGCGATTCCGGCTGGCCGAGGGCTCGAGGTCCATACAAACATGATTAAGAATCAATTTGAGCCAGTTGTTAGACTGTCTGGCGCCAGCTGAGGGATGGACGCTTTTCATCCGAAACGTTTTACCGTTGTCTTGGATGGGCCGGCGTTGTCGGGACGGTCTGGGTGTGGGTCTAAAGAACCTGTCACGTGCCATTTTCACGCCGTCTTTAACATGATATCTGGCCGGCACATGGTGTACATATGAAGGAAAGGGCGGAAGCGCTCGGTCGGGCGTGTGAGCTGAAGGAGCCAGAGGCTAGAGGATACTTCTTACAGATGTGACCAAGACCTAGACTCTTAACGCTGTGTCATAAAGGAATAATAATAATAATAATAATAATAATACATGTGTCTGAAACATGTGGGCGTGCTGATCACGTCATCACTTCGGCCACAAACGGAAATCTCAAGATCATGTTCAATATGAGAAACCGAATTATCGCCCCAGTCACCAACGAAACACCGTCTCATCCTGTTTGTCATTTTTTTTCCCCCATGACGGCGAGACATTAAGGGCGCACGCTTTAGGGGACAGCTGCTATTGTAAGATCCAGTGTGGAACTTATCTGTTTACCAGCTCTTGTTGCACAGTTGAGGCTTTTGCTGACAAGCATATCTGAACCCCTTATTAAAATACCCACCATAGACGACATACACCATCTACTCTGTCTCGTCGCTAAAGCGAGACGCTGATACTGCTACTGCTATTGCTACTGCTGCTGGTGCTGGTGCTGCTATAGCTGCATGTCTTCGCCTCTATTCACCCGTCTCAAGTTATTCCATAATTCAATCTTGTCTTCATGTGTGACTCATGACCCACCGCTTTGTGTTTCCCTCTATATGCTTCTTCTTGAATTATTATGAAACGTCTCACCATAAGCAGGGGTTTAGCTGTGCATGGAGAAGTGGCTATACTGTAAATTTATCCCATATATATTTTTCTTTTTTTTTTCTTTTTTTAAGTGTCTGATACAGCAGTAAAAAACGACATGTGTTATAAACAGTCACATGTAAGACAACTTTGACATCTTTATTTCACACTAGACAGGTAGTTATTGGTAGCTGGGCTGTTGGTTGTTGTTGGGGTTGTAGCATCATGAGGTCATTTGTTCTGAAAGATATATATTTTTTGTAACAGTTTGCTTCATCTTTGCAGTTAATGTAATTATTTTAGGTGGAATATTTTGGTGTGTGTCACAATGGACATAGTATTATTGTTTGCATATAGTGACCCAAATCAGTACCTTTAAACACTATTAAAAGACGTTAACGTGACCAAGACTTACTTGGACAGACATGATACCCCGAGGAAAGTGATTGTTATCGTGTAACAGGGAGACAGGGGTATCTCAGTGGTTAAGGCATTGCACTATGGTTAGGAAGGTCCCAGGTTTAAACCCCAATACCATGAAGTCGGGCCCTTGAGCAAGGCCCTCAACTGCTGAGATGTATAATGAGATAAAAAGGTGTGTCGCTCTGTAGCAGGTTGTCTGCCAAATAGTGTTAATGTAAATTTACTTTATCTTGTTTTTTATTCTACCGCCAAACAAGGGGTCAAAGGAAGGACGCTGTGGGCATTTATGGAGACCAGGTAAAGGAAAGGAGATATCAGCCCCTGTGTCCACCTGCAAATTCTCAAAACTGTACTTGAAGACGAGTGCGCTTTAAGCTAAATTTTCTTATGTTTTTTTTTCCATCACAAGCTTTAAGACACGCACGTATCACAAGTTTCAAGACAAATGGAAATGCATGATTTTTTTAGTAAAATAATAATAATAAGTATACATCTTATACCTGCATACAGTATGTTCTACTCTGCATTATAGCACCGACCATAAGAGAGCAGCTCGATGCAATCATTTTTGCATACAAAGTCAAATAAGTGATATATTAAAAACATTCAGGTGACTTAGTGGTTAGCACTGATACCTTGCACACTCCAGGGTTCGGGTTTGATTCCCGTCTCGGGTCTGTCTGTGTGTGTGGAGTTTGCATGTTCTCCTTGTGCTTGTTGGGTTTCCTCCCACAGTCCAAAGACATGCAGATTAGGCTAATCGGCGTAGTGTGTGAATGTATGTGTGTTTGC
>JAOVVA010000044.1:3867664-3882619 GCA_028565275.1 Leiocassis micropogon
GTTTATGATACCTTGGATTACCCCCCCCCCCCCCCCATTAATAATAATTTTAAAAAAGTCCCCTTCCCAACTGTGTTTGGCTGATGGCACTTAGTTATTAACCTAGTAACCCAGTGTAAACTGGGGAACTGGATCTGAGCCCTGAACATTGTCTGGAAGGCTATTCCAAAGCTTTGGAGCTCGATATGAAAACGCCCTACCCCTCTTTTGTAGATGTATGGGAGAGATTGCAGCCCTGCTTCTTTTTCCCGAAAGTTATAGAATCACCTATAGAAAACTGGAGCGAATCGAATTGAAACGGATCTATGCGACCGACCCGAAACCGTCTTACCTTTCCTCCTTATTTCGGTTCTTTAATATTATTTTAATAACACGAGCTGTCTAATATGCTGCAAGTTTGACAGTGAGTGTTTAAACATGCATAAAGTTAATTACCTTAAAGTCAGGCTTTGAAAAAGCAATTTTTTTTTTACCCATTGTTATAATTGTTCATATTTCATCTTCCAGCTTAGGACATTTCATTTTCTTATTTAATAATCTCGTTCTTGATGGTTTTCATAATAGTGTGGGATTTGCATTTGTCACTGTAATTACATTTGCATGTGTGAGCACCTCTGGAAAGTGGTTTCTCTAGAGAATCTGTATAATATAATATATTAGATAGCGTTTGAAATCAGAAGTGTGAAATTACTGTTATTGTAATTGTTCCACTTGCTTATTTGATTGAAGCGTCTGTATAAGCTTGGTTCTTTTCAGGACTGGACGACAACAGAAAAAAAGAAAAAGAAAAAAAACATCTGGCTAAGAGATTTAAGGAACAGAGCATGTAGTGAAGACTATAAACCTCCAGGAGATGTTTAAACAGGAAGCGAATAGTTTGTAAGCTCTTCTTATTGTCTTTCAAAAAAAAAAAAGAAAAGAAAAGAAAGAAAAATCCTTCACCGGTTATACTGTTATTCTCATCCTCAGTCTTTAAAAGGAATTTCTGCTCTCGGTCTGCTCGTGATACAACGCAGGAACATGGTGTACTTCCTTTCATCCCCCAAACATCATCAACACAACGTTAAAACAGTACAAAAAGGGAGAAAACAGCTGTCTGGTTAGAACTTATGACTATAGCCAGTGAAAAATGAACCCTTGCACCACTTAACACATTGAGCGTAATGGTATGTGCATGTCAAAATTTGGCAGCATGTATAATTTTTGACAGCCTACATTTCTCAGTCGTTTTTTTTTTTCTTTTTTCTTTTTTTCTGAGCGAACCGAGAGTCTGAGCACAGAGCCGGAGTGACTCAACGAGGGTAAGTGTGAAGGAATAAGGATCTGAGTACACTTAAAGAGGAATAATGTCTCGACACCGTTTCAGGCTTTTATAAAGGCACAAAACCCTTCCAAGTTCGAGAAGTGCAGACATGAGACCCCGGTGACCCCGGTGTCGAGCTCAACCTCGGCCATTTCTATTCTGATATCAAGGATTTCTAAGAAGGCAGCTGTGTGTTATGTCATACAAAAGAATTCACACGGTGTGACATGGAGGCACGGTTCGTAGCTTTTAGAATGAAAAAAGCATCGATTCATGGATAAGGTGTGCTAACTTTTGCACTCGCCTATAGCGAGTGTGTGCAATGTAAAATAAGCCGAGCCTGGAAATAAGTACAGCTATGGATAGGTGTAACATCACGCTAACAGGTGAGCGTCTGAAGGATCGAGATCAGGACTATAGGGAGGATGCCTTAATACCTCAAACAACATCGTTGTGGACAGCGTGGGCGGAAGTGTGAGGATCTGCATCGTCACGCAAGATCACTTTGTTTATTTCAGATTTCAGCTCTCAGAGAAGCATCTCAGAGTAACAAGAACTGTTGATTGTTAAACGTTTTTTTTTTTTTTCTAATAATGTTCCAATACTGTCTCTTGTGAATCCTAGAAATCTTTAAGCATTGATGAATTATCCTGCTGATGGTTGACGTTTGAACTTTTTCTTAGTTGGCAATTGAGGATGTTTCCGTTCCATACTCTTGGTCCTACTAATAAATTTCTAGTGACTAACAAATGTAATAAATTACAGTGACACGTCACATGTGTTTTTAAGTTTGGACTGTTTTTTTTCTTCTCTTTCTGTGAAACTATTGTTTGAGTTTGTTGTCCAGTCTACTACTAACCCGGATTTCATTGGTCCACACAATCGAAGAATAATATTCCTTTCTGATCTTATAACACTTTTGAGTTAAAGAAAAAAAAACTATATCTCATTGGCCTTGAATTCTTGATTCTAATTGGACAGAAAGTATTATAAAGACAAAATCGTGCTCCTATAATAACACCAACACACTGCGATTGATTTGGTGAAGTTTTATTCATTTTCAAAATGTTATTTTATTTACTGTTTTATTTTAGCATTTTTTGGAAGGAGTCTCCAGTTTCAGCTTTGTCACAGTCAGGGCTTTATTTTTTTTCCCAGGAAGCTTTGAGGTTTGCCGAAACATTACAAGCTGTTTGTTCTGGCTTAACATAAAGGCAGCTGTTGTACTTGCAATACATCACAACTACGAATGGATTATAAATGTCACTAGTTAGAAAAATTGCTTTGGTGCAGGAGACATAAAATGCTTCACAACATTGTGTTACCTAAAATTAATTGATTATGGTGCAGTAACAATCCACTCCACTTCATGCTGGGCTGCTTTACACTGCCCTGTCACGGCTTATTGTTCTATAACACCACAGCCCTACATGATTTATTCCTCACTTATAGCATTTAAGTTACAAGCTAATCTTATCTGTCGGAGCAGCCGCTGCTTTTGAGTCCTGCTCCCCGTTCACACGAATGAAACGAGACGTTTTATAAGGCAGTGTTAAAACAAGCTAAATGCTAAACCACTCCAGGAGTAAGAATGAGAAACCGTGAAATAGATGAGAGCCACAGAGGTTACAGTAAGTGCTGAACAGAAATGAATAAACTAGCAATCCTACTTTGCTAATCTAAACAATGCGAGTGTAGGGTCTATTTGAAAATGGCATTCTGATCTGATCTGACGTTACCGCACAACAAACAACTGTTTTCATTCTTTTTGAAGTACAGTACCAGTCAAAAGTCTGGACACACCTTCTCAATCTATGGTCTCTCATCATTCACTGACTCACTCATCGTCTATACCGCTTTATCCTGTGGGTGACGGGGCCTGAAGCCTATCCCAGGAGACTTCGGGCATGAGGAGGAGTACACCCTGAACGGGGTGCCAGTTTATCACAGGGCACGCGCATGATCATTTATACACTATGGAGAAATTTGTGGACACCAATTAGCCTAAACCAAGCACGCAGACCCGAGGAGGGAATCGAACCCAGACTTTGGAGGCGACATAACAACCTAACATGCCACCCTTTGCTGGTTTTCCTGATTTTTTTTTCCCACCCTGTAAAACAGTGCTGAATGCGTCCAAAATATACAATAATCTCCTTTGAAAAGTTGATATTGAAACATATCTGCTACTTATTCTCTTTAAATCCTTCATAACGGCTCTAATCTGAGGTGCTGGTTGTTAATTGGTGATTTTCTGAGACTGGTGACTCTAAATGAACTTCTCCTCTACAACAGAGGTACGTTCTGGTCTTTGCTTTCCTGTGAAGGTCTTCATGAGAGACGGTTTCATCATGGTGCTTGATGGGTTTTACAAATGCACTTGACACAATACTGTTCTTGCATCGTACCTAATGCTATATGTGTCATATCATAGTTAAAAAAAAAAAAAATTGTTTTAGAATATATAAAATAAACTTGTGTCCAAACTTTTGATTGTATAAGTGAACAAAGTGTTTTTTGGTATATACTGTATATGGCTGATTAGCTACCCAGATTAAAAGTAAAGATCAAAAACAAAAAGATTTCTCTTTAGGCTTGCTAAGGTGTTATTCAGTAAGATGTTTATAATGTTCTAAAAAAGTTAGACTGTAACATTTCTGCAACCTTCAGTAATAATGGTTTGCTTTATGATGTTACTATCTGAGAAATGATTCCACAACAGAGACTACAAGATGAAAGAGTTCCTTACCCTACAGGTAGTTATGTTGTAGCAATGTTGATGGAATGTTTATAAACATTATCTTTAATCAGAAAAAGAAAAAAACTGTAACACCCACAAAACATTGTGCTAACATGAAACTGTTGCGTGGTAGTATTGTATTTTTTTATTAGCCTCATTAACCACAGATAAAAAGAGCAGTTCGGATGATCGTTATTTTTAAAGCGTTTAACGCAATTTTCAATATCAAGTTCACAGCCATGAAGCGTCTGTTAATTTATGCGACAAAGACAGAAAATTACCATCTTACGACGTCTGATCATGAAAAGAGCTGCATTAATGGAGCGTTCACACTGCAGGGTTGTATTATATTATTACACATAACGCACAGGGTCACAGCACACACCTGACTGGTGCACAAATAGTGCATAAAATGTGTTCTCAATGACCCAAGAAATTCATCCTGGTTAATAGACCATATGCCTAATGCACCATGGGAGTACAGCGACGCTGTTTTTAAGAGAAAACTAATGCATCAAAGGCTACAGAAATTCAATTATGTTGTAGCTATGGAAATCTTGTACAAAAGTCGAAGAATATTTTGTTCAGATGTCTCGCTCGCACACGCACACAGAACCACACACACACACACACACACTCATATAGATGAGAACTTTATCCAGACCAGCAACAAAATGGAACATAACTTCTCTCCTTTGAAGACCATGTCTTCAATTTGAGCCGACTCTAAATGGAAAGACTTCACGTCAGCAGCGCCACGCGCTCATGTGTGTGTGTGAGTGTGGAAGATGATTTATGTAACGCTGATTGTTTCAGTTCTGCGTTGGAGCGAATTTCTTTTTTTAATGAACATGTCACTTTTGAAATGTGCCAGTGCTGAATATGATGGGCCTGAATGTGGGCCCCTTTCTTCAGTGCCATGATTTATCCTTGCTATGTGTGCCGTTTGTGAGCCGCGCGCCGGGCCCTCGGCTAAAATTAGACGCAGGCAGCCCCATAACTTTGCCCGGAGTGACAACAGATTCGTTTCGGTGGCACACAAAATCCAGCGAGCCACCGCCTTTGCACTCTCATGGCTGAATTGATACCTATACCACATGTTCGAGTCCTTCTAGAGCATCTATGCGAGAGATACCATGGCGTCTTAAAAAAAAAAAATCTTCTCCTCGATGCACATGGAAGCTTTTTGCGACTTGAAACAAGTTCCCACAGCGTGCAAATGTTGGCTTTAGCTGAATGCAGCGAGCTGGGAGGTTAGCCACTGCGGAACTGAATTATCAGGCACTGTAAATCTATTTTCCGCATCTCTTTCTCTCTTTCTCTCTCTCTCTCTTTTCATTCTCTCATTCTCTTGATTTCCCCGATTCTTTTCTTCCTTTTTCTTTTGCCTTTGCTCCATTGGGACGGCAACGAATAGCATCTGGTTCCATTTGGCCGTGTCTCTGCACAGACACGGCAAGAAAAAAAAAAAAAAAAAAAACGATTGCCAGACGCACAACAGACTCTCTTTCGGTACCTCCGCCCTCCTGCGCTGGCGTTTTTCGGCCACAATCTCTCCGAGGTACGGTACGGATCCTTTCACTCGCTCCTCCGTGTAGCGTACAACCGGCACAAAGTAAACACACACAAAACCTTTTTCGAGTTCTTATCCGTCATCCCTCACTCAGAATTGTTAACATTGCAGTAATGAGGACGCTTTGATGTTCAATCAAGTTACAAACCTCATTCGATCAGGCTGTAATTCCTTTCGCTGCGCTGCTTTTAAAAGCCACCAGTCATTCAGCGGCGCGGCCTCCGCAGCCAGCTCACGTTTGAATAGGAGGACCTGCACTGGGGTTTTGTTTGAGCTCGGTCTTTTGTCCCGGTTTGTGAAAGAGAAGAATTCAAACTTGTGATCTTGCCCTGATAGCGCACCAAGTCTCTGCTTGTTCTTCATATGAGAAAGATAAGGAATCTGAAGCGGCGCGTTGGTGTGAACACGTCCAGATAGCTTAGCGGCAGTGGATTTCATCGACGCGCTATTGTAGCTTTCTCGCACTGCCTGAAATGTGTATCTGACTAGACATGTGCTCGACATTACAGAAAAGCACTGTGGGGAAAAATTTCAGTCCAGGGTTTTTGGGTTTTTGGTCTCTTTAACACCAGCTCTCAAGTTCTTTACTTCGTGTCACCATGTAACTAAAAGTATTAGCGCTCCATCAGAACCAGAAACACACCACATCCGAAGGTTATATATTTTCTTCCCAAAAGAGATCAATTTTCATGATTAAAGGGGAATTATTATAAATATTCCAACAATCATTTTTGCAGCATTCTCGTAGATCTCTGGTGCAAATGTGTGCATGCAAAAAAAACCAAAAAAAAAAAAAAAACACATGAGAAAACTCATGCCCTCGTTTTTTTGCATATTCTTTCTTTATGGACCCACTTTTTGGATTCATCTGTTATTTGTCTGTAATAAAACTGCATTCCAGGACTCCACCCAGGAGTCGGCATTTTATTTTCCCAAATCAGACATGAAAGAACAGAACAGGTCTGTGTTTTGACCTTTGAGAGAGTTACAGTAAATCAGGTGCTACTGAAAAACTTTTTTTTTTTTTAACTTGTTTTGTTCTTCAAACAAACACATGCATTAAAAAAAATCTAATTAGCTGTGAAATACCTTATAATCTCGTGAACTCGTTTGGATGAAAGAGCAGGCGCTTGTTTTCCAGGCTCTGTGTTCTGATTGGCTAGAAAAATGCAGTTCTGCAAAGGGGACGTTCGGGAGACGTTAAAGTTAGAGATGCTGAAACAACACGTTTGAAAAATGAATGAAAGAGAAGGAAATTCAGGCGTGCCAGAAGGTATGGTCTGGGTCGTATTTCATCTGGAAAACGAACAGAGACATTTTAGAGACCTTTAAGACTTGTTTAAAAAGGAGTATGTGTGGTTTATTCACAAATAAGCAGAACTGACCTTTCCTTTCATTTTTTTTTACCCTATAGTGGCACATACTTGAGTAATCGTGCTGTGCTACTGTACTTAATTATAATTTTGGCATGTTTATACTTTTACCTACACGCATTTACATTTACAAAAAGGAAAGAAAACCTTTTTACTCCTTGCATTATTAATGAGTCTTTCAAAGTGCTAACAAATCTTAACCTCGTCCAACCATTGACTGTATGATGTATCATCTACCGTAATTATGATATTAGCATTAAATCAAATGAATCAATTCGTCTATGCTTTTCAAGCTCTGTAAATTATTAGAACAAAAATATATAAAATACATAATTCTGCAGTGTTCAACTTAATCATGAGTGTGTCTCAATTTTTACTTAAGTACCCCGTGTTAGCAAAGACTCCTAGAATATGAGGTATCCCTAGAAAGAATTAACTAAGTGAGCGCATTAAAAAAGAATGCAATAAAAAAAAAAACATGCTGCAGAACACAATATTAATTAGCAAATATTAATTAGCTGTTTTTAATAGGTGGTGCAGTGGTTAGCACTGTCGCCTTGCACCTCCAGGGTCTGGGTTCGATTCCCAGCCAGGCTCGATTTCTGTCTTTGTGTGCATGGAGTTTGCATGTTCTCCCTGTGCTTGTTGGGTTTCCTCCCACAGTCCAAAGATATGAAGATTAGGCTAATTGCCGTTCCCAAATTGCCTGTAGTGTGTGAATGTGAGTGTGTGTGTGCTCTGTGATGGATTGGCACCCTGTCCAGGGTGTACCCTGCCTCGTGCCCTAAGCCTCCTGGGATAGGCTTTAGCTGCCCGCGACCCTGAATACAGGATAAAGCGGTATAGAAGATGAGTGAGTGTGTGTATTTAACTGAGTTAGTTTTCTTTGCAAATCGCATGTTAATCAAGCGTTAATTCCAGGTGGTAATATAATGGGCTTGGTGGCAATTCCATGATAAATATTGGTTACTTTCATCCATCCATCCACCCATCTATCCAGGAACCTCTGTAGTCCAACTAGGGACCATGGATTTATTGACCATTGTATTTATTCTCATTTTCGCAACCGTGGTAGGACCTCTGGTCAATATTCACACACTATAAGCAGTTTTGGAACTTGCAAGCAATAAGCCTAATCTGCATGTCTTTGGACTGTAGGAGGAAACCCAACAATCACAGGGAGAACATACAAACTCCATGCACACGGACCCGACACAGGAATCGAGCCAAGACCATCAAGGTGCAAGGCGACAGTGCTAACTACCATTGGTTGGTTACTTACAGGAAATTAATTATCAAGCTATGTAGCATTATTTATGCATATTTTAGCAACGTAAACAAATTGCCAGATGCCTTTTGATCCTTTCAGTTTCACATGAAATGTTTACTTAGATTTAAAAATAGCACCTTCAGGATGCTTCAGGCAAACAAAGAAAAAGAAAACCTGAGTAACGTCGTGACGCATTGTGTATAGTATCATTCCTTCTACAAATGTGTGTATGTAAATGGACTTTGCATTTGGATTTTTGGAAAATTCAAAAATTTTGTCCATGTCCACATTTGCTTGTTTGCACATTAGATCCTTGTCCTGATCTGACAAGTTCAAGTTCCTGTGTATTTGTACATTTAGCGAATAAACTGATCCTGAGTCTGATAGAAAGCTAGCTTAACCGTGACAATCCAAGGCTAAACATGAATGCGTGCATTCAAATCCCTTACCGTTGTGAAAAACCCGTACAGGGAATCAATTCCAGGAATTCCCTTTTTTTTGTTTTTTTCACATGCCGTATGCAATCCAGTGGTTCCGTCTCCTTGAGTTCCTTTTCAAACTCGTTCATGGCCATCAGGCGCACTGAGGTGTATTTTCATATTCAATTCTGCCCTGAAGATTAAGGGGAATTACCGAATCATTCAAATCGACTTACATGGATCGATGGTGGCAGGCCTGTCCGGGGTTAACGCTAACCTCATTCTGGCTCCGCGGCCGTTCCCAGGTCCTTCCACCCCTCCCGGAGCCTTGTGCGGTCATGACGAGGCCGCCTTCAACGAGAAGACAATTGAGCTCAGTCACAGCACTATTACCAGCAGGAGTTATGAGAGATTCTTCGCAGGATAACGATCACACGGAACACGCTCCGTTTCTCATGTCACGCAAAAAGCCATGAAAATGTGTTTCATTACGAACTTTTGACAGGATGTCATTTCTGAGACGGCCTCGTGCAGGCCAGGGGCTTTTTTTTTCTTTTTTTTCTTCTTCTCTCTGTCTGAATTTCCAACGCAAAGTCTTCCCTTTGAATATGTTTCCTCTGTGTTTAATAAGTATAATTGCCGCGTAATGACGGAAGACATATTTTACCGCAGCGTTCCAGTTCGGCGTGTGCGGCTCGTCTGAACTTCTTAGACAGATTATTTCCCCATGCAGAAAACAACATTGTTGAGACAAAAACACATGTTATGGGAAGAGAAAGAACAAAGCCATGGTTGGTAAAGGCTAGAGAGCAAAGCTTATAATTTCTTTTTTTTTTTTCCCCTGGAAAATTCTTTGTATCTGAATCTCCTCTTTAGAGACAGTCACACTTTTGTCAGTTTAAGTGCCAAGTCGAGTTTTAATAAAAGGTTTTTTTTTTTTTTTTTTCCACGGCGTCACACTCGCACGCTGAGGTATTGTTGAAGAACGCAGTTTATTTTTGTGCATCGGCTCGCTTTGCTGGTGTGCAAGTTTTAATGTTTAGGCTTTTTTTTACAAGTGCAGCACATGTGAGAGTGTGAGGCTGAGCTATATTTATAGCATAGGAGCTTTAAAGTGCTTAAAGTGTATACACAACCAAGAGGTGGCGTCTTAACAAAGACTCCAAAATCTTGTGCCTTTTTGCATAGTGGTGTGTGTGTGTGTGTGTGTGTGTGGGTGTGTGTGTGTGTGTGTGTTTAGTGGAGTGCATTAAAATTTTTATTTGAATTAAAATGTGTGTGTCTGTGTGTGTGTGTGTGTGTGTGTGTGTGTGTATACATTTATATGCACTGTGTGTGTGTATATAATTTATATACATTTATAAAATGTAAATATAGAAAAGAAAATATAGAGATAGATATAATTAATATAAAAAATTGATATAACAAATTTTTGCCTTTCAGATTTTTTTATTGTTATTTTTGTTAAAGATTATATATTTATTATTTACTTTATTAGTTGTTTATTCTGTTTTAGTTCACATTTATTCATCTACATTACTGTGAAAAACCTTGACACCCCCAATAAATATATATTCATATTAAATTAAATTCAAATTCAAATTCATATTTTATTTGTCACATACACAGTCATACACAGTACGATATGCAGTGAAATGCTTATACGACCGCCAGTGACCTTCAAAATTTTAAAACAATTAACACGAAATAAGAAAGAGAAATAAATAGCTGAAACTATAAGAAAGTAGAACAAAATATAAAAAAATGTCAAAAATATATAAGAGATATAAAACTGAGATTTTTATCTGTAAACCTACCTATAACACCCTAAATCATGTAGATTTAATGAAAGAAATGGGAAAAATGTTTTACTGCAAAATGCTGCAAAGAGCCTAAAAATACAATTTAAAAACAGCTTGTTTATGTTAGACCCTCAGCAGCGACCTCTTTTCCCCTCTCGTCTGTTCCAGCCACTCAGCATTCAGCATCAGCAGTATAATAATCACAGACCTGATCATCTGTCACCATCTGCACCTGTTTCTCACTGGTTCATGTCTTAAGTCAGATGTTTTTTTTATGCTTGAATAATTCTGTGTGGCTTAACAAATAAAAAAAATATATTCCTCTGAAACCGGTCAGCTACAGGAACTGGACTGAACATAAAAGAAAAAAATTTTTTCAGGAAGCCTGGAGATCTTTGCCTCAACACTACATATAAAATACAAGAAGGCCTGGCTCTTTGGAGGCCAACTGAGGGCTGGACTCAAGACTTTTGCACAGTACTGTATGTTTTATTTGTTTCTTTATTTCTTCATTTATTTGATTAAATAGCCGGGTTTTTTAAATTATTAAATAAATTAAAATAGGGGAAAAAACTCAATGCAAATGGGTGCTAAATGAAATGAATTAAATGATTAAGTACACATTTTATTTTAGATGGTGTTAATAAGGTTAAAGAAAAATTAGCACGATATAAATTGAACAGTTACAAACAGTAAGTACATGAAAATAATGGGTTTTTGTTACGTTTCTCAAATGTTTATAAGATGTCAAAGAAAGAAATCCACCCAAAATGATGACATGTCAGTTATTTTACACACCTCACCGTCACACAGTGACAAGCCTGACAGAAAGGCCATTCATTCTCTAAATAACAAATAATCCACGTTTTGTTTTTCTTCCCAAACCTCGGCGATGACTTTTTTTTTTATCTAAGCAATGCCACATTGTGTAAAACTGGTTAAACGAGACCTGGTTTTGTCTGTGTGTGTGTGTCTGTGTGTGTGTGTGTGTGTGTGTGTGTGTGTGTTCTGAACAGCCTGTGAGGAAGTGCTGCGCTTTTCTAATCCGAGTTCAAGTGGGCGAGCTGGTGTTGCGACACTGCATGTAGAGAGATGGAGAGGGAGAGAAGGAAAGAAGAAGGAACGAAGCCTAGCGTATCTCATCTCACCGTTCAGCCTGAATACAGCCTTCACACCTCCGTCTCACCGCTGCCTGGTGCATAAACAGTCCCTCCTGCATACACACACACATACACACGCATACACACACACACACACACACACACACACCACCCCCACCCCAAAATATGAGACAGTGCCTTTGGATTACATGTGTTCCATCTGGTTTTACTTACTCTGCTATTCTTTATTATGTAAAATTATGCCTTGGAATACATGAGGGCTCTCCGCTAATCCCTTCTTCTTTCCACCTGACCCGAATTCATGTTTCCCTCTTGTGCTGCTCAGAGACAGAAACGAAGGCATTTTTTTATTTTTTTATTTTTTTATTATTATATAAAAAAGCCCTTCTTTTGCATTTTTTTTTTTTTTTTCATTATTGAAGCCACGTGTATAAAGAAGCCCACTAAACCTGGCAGGGAATTCGGACTAGCGAGGAAAAGTCGGAGGAATGAGTGGAAATGAATCTTCTGACAATAACAATTTTGAAGTGTGCTTGTTTTTGTATTTGCGTAAGCGCAGTAGTACAGTGAACTCGGCTTGAATGGAGGAATATGTCATGTCTGCGCCATATGTACTTAACCGGGTGAGGCAAATCAAGACCACGTCTTTGAAGCCGCCAGAAACAAAGAAGGAGCCGACTACTACACCCTTTTCACCTCCAGCATTTCCTGAGCAGATACTTTTTCTTCCATGCCTGCTCAAAATGAGAACATGCGCTCTTGACAGCTGAACTTCAAAAACGTTCCTACTTTGTTATTTTGATGAGATCTGAGACAAAGTACACTGGATAATCTTTTTTTTTTTTTTTTTTTTTTGTACAATTCTTGGCACGGTCCTGATTCGAAATTCTTCACACACCCACATTGAAATTAAACCTGCAGCAAACAAAATGCATTGATCTTCTAATCAGGTCTGCGTTGATGAGCTTTAGAAGTAAAGGGTGAAATTTTTAAAATGTCAAGTGTATCAGTTGATTATCGCATCTGCTAAACACTTTATCGTGACAGCCTGGAATTTACTTTCTACAATCTTTCAAAGATTGTTCCTCAAGGGTTCTTTGGAAAGTTAAAGGTTCCAGGCTTTTAAAAAAAAATGTTGTAAGTAGTTGGGAAACACTGCCAGTTTTTTAGGGAGTTCTAATGGTTTCTCAAGAGGAACATTTTGAAGAACGCTTAGGAGATGGAAGACCATATGTAAGGGATAAAACTCTTCTGGGTGTGATGATATGGGAAAACAATCAATGCTGGAGTAATGTGATGCAAAGCAGAGTTATTGTTACCACCCAGGCATTGATTATTTTCCAACAACCCCACAAGCTGAAGTGTTTTGTTCTTCTTCCAGTGCAACAATTTACCAACTAATTTTTTTTTTTATTGTATTAAAGCATCGATTTCACCAGTTTATAGTTACATACTTTTAATGTCGACAAAACTACAGTAGTCTGTTTGTTTTCTTTCTTGATTTGGTGGAAAAGTGGAGACTCCTGAATGAAAGTTTTTGAATAAAAGTTTCTTTACAAGAAACATCATGTAAAGAATTTTAGTTCTAGTTATTAAACAAAAACACATTTGAATCCATGATTTGTGGTATTCATCTTAAATTACAGTGAGTGTCCTTATTTATGAGCTGTTACCATAGCAACAAGGGCATTAATCCAGTATAATTTGAATTACGGATGGAAAAAACAAATATGTCTTAAACAAGCAATAAGTATACAGTAAGAGTTTGGTCACATGTTTCTAATAATTTTTTATTACAATTATAAATACATTAATTTGATTTTAAATTACTTTAATCAAATGAATGCTTGATTTTGTAGTTCATGCAGTAGTAATGCATTAATTTTGCTTCCAAATGCTTTAAAATATGTCCTGCCAATAAAAGAGGACACATTTAATGATCATATATTCAGTGTTTAGATCAGTTTGACTGTATTTAGGATGTTCTGACCAATCGGAATCAAGAATTCACCCATGCTGTGCTATAAATAATCTGGTTATAAAATTCTATTTGAAGTCATTTCCTCCTGCATGTATTCAAAGGTAAATGAAGTTTCACTTTGTTTCAAACTCTGCCCTTTGTTGACTATGAGGTCGACCAGGCACTGGCCAAACAGGCCTTTCTTGAGTTGTTTCCTGTGGTATTTAAGGGTGTTGAATAGGGTTTTTTTTTTTCCAGCGTATTTGATGTTTCCACCTCACCCAGCTTAAGCCCGGTCCTTCCTGGAATTATCAGTAGGCTTGCGTTGAGGAGCTGCTTCTCGGTGCCTGGATAAACATTTTTCTGTGGGCTGAAGTGTTGAAATGACAGCTCAGGCTTCAGGTTGCAGGAGAACCCCGTGGCTTAACTCCCCAGTACGTGTCTTTCCTTTTTCCCGGCCTCCTACCGTTCGCTTTTTTGGCTCTGCGTTTTATCCCCTGGCGGTTTGCAGCTGTACTCCGAAGCCCGATTCATATATTCTTCACACATTCCCTCGAAAAACCACTTCGCTTCGAAATTAAATCCATCTCATCAGACGCATCCAGGTTCTTATCAGCTCCACGTCCTCACCTAGCCATCAAAATGTTCAACGATGTGTGGGAAGTCGTTGAAATGGGATGCAGTGCAGATAAAGAGGGAGAATCATTTTATGTAAAAATAAATAAATAAATAAATAAATAAATAAATAAATCCTAATTATGGAGAGGTAAAAAGAAAAAAAAAAAAGAAAGAAAATGTTCCGGGGATGTAGTTTGCATAAATTCCACTACATATTATCAGGATCGTCTTCAGAGACATGGAGCTGAGACATTAGCTATGCTGCAATCTCTATCTTGTCTCATAAGCTAAAAATAATTTCACCATTGAAGTCACACTGTATGAAAGCATCGAATACACCCCGGTCCTTTGGCCTCTGCAAAAATCTGTCCAGATGGGTTCTTCTTGTTCTCATTAACAGTAGAAGCTATCGCCTGTTGACTATTTCCACTTATCTCCTTCATCTTTGTTTGCTCAACATCTCGAGATGCCGAGATGGCTAACTGGCTGTATCTGTTACACATAGCTCAAAAGAAAACAAAGGCTTTGTGAACTTTAAAGCCATATATTTGTATATGTTAAGACGTTGGTGTACATGCAGTCATCATACACATGTACATAGAAGCGGTATATACATATAATTTTTGACAGCATTTTTACCTCATTAATGCACATTAAATGGTAAACAGTGCATTATTATTATTTTTTTTTACTTTAGCTTTTCCTCATTGCAATTCTTGATTTTTGCTTACTTGTTGTTTAATATGTGAACTGGCTGCTGTAACAATAATTTTGTT
>JAOVVA010000044.1:3887385-3889885 GCA_028565275.1 Leiocassis micropogon
AAGCATATGAATGCTGGCTTGCGCCTACGTCACGTGTCAGTGAAAAGCCACGTGAAATTAGTTAATGGATGTGTGTTTTTTTTTTTTTTTTTTGCATTTTGTAAAAGAAGCAAGCATGGTAGCAAGAAAGAAAAAAAAAATCAGTTTGTTCCTAAAGCAGCCGGTGCCAGGAGGTGCCAAGTTAAGTGAGGCTTAATGTCTATTTATTTCATATTTGACTTAATTTCTATGTCTTTTTTAGATGTTTTTTATGCAATGATATGATTATAGTGTTGGAAGTTGGTAATATTGGTAATATTTTTCTGGAACAGATTATCTGCATTTACATTATTACTGATGGTAAAATATGTTTCGCAATATGAAATTTTGAGAACTTGAAAAAAAAATTAAGAACTTGAAAAAAAAAAAAGAAATATATATATATAGTATATATATATATATATCTTTTTATCATTTTGTGTGCATGTGTGTGTTTGCGCATGTTTCTTTTTCCAGTTTGTTCACTCATTTTGCTAAATTCGACACAGTTCTACACTGCACTACATTACATTTCTATTATATTTCATTTTACTATATATAACTGTCTATTTTTATTATATATTCTTTAACTTCTTCATATTTCTATCTTATTCTACTATTTTATTTTCATTTTTATTCTTATTGCGGGATATTATGTAAATATACTTTTTTTATTATTTAATTCTCCTATTTTTTGTAAAATTGAGGTCAGCAGCAGGCGTATAAAGCATTTCACTTCATATCATACAGTGTATGGCTGTGCATGTGACGAATATAATTTAAATTTGAAATTGTGCATGAATTGTGAACAGATCAGAAGCTCCAGCGCTTTGTCATGTTTTCTTTCCATTTGGTTGGAATGTGGAACATCACCAACACTTCCTTAAAAAAATACAAACAAACAAACACACTGGTTACACCTTTAATCTTTCTGGGGTTGGGACATGACCATAACCATTCTCATTGTTCCAGTTCCAGTTCCAGTGTGTGTGTGTGTGTGTGTGTGTGTGTGTCCAATCCTATCCTCTGGTCGTTCCTGTCCGGGTTTTGTGTGCGTCCTGGTTTCAAACGCAGCTGCTGCATAGAGAGAAAGAGAGAGAGAGAGAGACACACACACACACACTCACACACACACACACACTCTCTCTCTCCAGCGGCCCCTGTGCATTTCTGTCGGAGCTCGGAGCTGGTCCGTGATCTCGCTGGAGCTGCAAGTTCACTTCTCTGTCTCTCTCTCTGTCTCTCTCTGTCCTGTCTTTCCTTTACACTCGGGTTTGTCCTGATCCACGCTGAGACAGGGTTACGCGTCTGAGCGCCTGCAGGTCCTCTCTCTCTCTCTCTCTCTCTCTCTCTCTCATTCATACACGGAGTCGGTACTTTTTTTTTTTTTTTCTTAGCCTCCTCCGCTCAAAAGAAATCGCCCCCTTTCCGAGCGCTTTTTGGTGATGGAGTTTATCCGGTGGCTGGGAGCCGCGACGTGAGACGCGTAAAAAGGCTTTTGTGTGTGTGTGTGTGTGTGTGTGTGGTGCTGCTGTTGCTGTTGCTGCTGCACCAAGGCGGACCGCAGTTCAGTTCAGCGGGTAAGTAAAGCTGATCTTATTTCTCTCCCCACATACACACGCGCACACACACGCACGCGCGCGCGGGTAGAGAAGCGAGCGCGCGACGCTGCATTTGGCGTTTGCGCGCAACAGGGCGCGTGTGAGATCCACTGTAGGGCTCGGGGTGGTGATCTGAAGGAACTTTCAGGTGTCGGACTGTGTGTGTGTGTGTGTGTGAGAGAGAGAGAGGAGTTTGTGGAGGTGTGTTGTCCCATTGCGAAAAGCCGGAGGCTACACCGGATGGTGGCTGCGCTTTAATCCCGACATCCCTGGAGCTCCCTGTCTGTCAGTCCTGCGCAGGGAGACAGAGAGACAAAGACAGAGAGACACTGAGAGAGAGAGAGAGAGAGAGAGAGAGAGAAATAATCTGTAGACCTACTCATCCTTTTTCATTTTATTTTCATTTTTCTTCTTGTTTTTCTTCTGGAAATGATCACACTGATGTTGGTGCCAGATGTTGCGTCGCGTCCCCCGTTTTCTTTCTCTTTTTTTTTACGCGTTAAACCCTAATCTGGGTCGGATTAAGGGCGATGATGGAATTTCAAATTGTGGCCTCTAAAGCATGAAATCAGTCCTGAAGCTCGAAAACGGCTCGTGCACAGAAGAGATCAAAGCACTTCTCTGAGTGACCTTGTGCTTTTATCTTGTATCAAATTCAAAATTCAAATTCGAAATGTGTTTAGACTATAATAATAATACTAATAATACTAATACTAATAATAATAATAATAAGAATCCCACTGATCATCAGATTTTCATAATAATAACAATAACAACAGCAACAACAACAATAATAATAATAATAATGCACATCCTTCTGTGTGTGTGTGATGAATAAATAGGTTTGTCCAGGATTTGTTTACAACACACTCAGATCTTTT
>JAOVVA010000044.1:3894885-3898640 GCA_028565275.1 Leiocassis micropogon
TACGTAGAGTGTGTCAGGTTATCAGGTTAAAATAAAGTAAATGAATAAAGTGTATAGTATTTAAAGTTAAAAAGCATTTAATACAATTAATAGTGGAAAAACGAGGAATAAATAGATTTCTTTTGTAACAATTCCATTGATACCGGCCTAAACCCAGTCTATTCTTTAAATTCATATAAATATAAAGCTGCAATTTATCACGGGGTAATAACCACATAGTTGGCGAATTTATGTAGACTTTGTCAATAATTTAAGTTTTTTTTTCAATTTTGTTTAATTACATTTGAGGAGATGAGTAAATACTGGCTCTTAATGAGATCATTTGCTGTTAGCTTCAATAAATACATGTAAATACGTAATAGTGCATTTAACGTATCATTAAAATCGCAATCGCAATGTGATTTATTGATCAAATCGTGCAGCTGTAATATTTGTTAAAAAAAAAGAACCATAGATAAAGATACATTCATGTTTATATAAATACATAAATTACATAAAAACATAATGTTTATTATAGAGCTAGGTGTCTCCAAACTGTTTTTGATATGTAAAACACGAATGCAAAACTGGACAATTTAACATTAAATCAAACTTGTAAATCAAGGTTTTTTTTTCTTCTTCTTCTTCTTTTCTTTTTTTTTTTTTTTAGATATGCGGCATTCATGGTTCAAGATTTTTTTCTTGTCACTAAAGGCATATCAAAGCATTGGCCGCCAAACAGGAAAGTTTAATGCTATGATAAGATAGAAAACACATTTATTTAAAAAAAAAAAAAAGCACATTTTTAAAAACACTAATTGATAAAAATAAGAAAAAAATTTTTGCAAAAAAGTTGTCAAACTACAGCGGGCTTTTTTTTTATATATATATAAAGCATGTTTAAACACGAGGTGCAAAACACAACTTAACATGTTAAGATAAATGGGACATTTTTCACTTTCATATAAAAAAAAGCAAACTTGTAAAGCTGCGCGTTTGCAATTTTTTTCTGTTATGTAGCACAGATGAGTGTGGGGTGTAAATCAGGGCAATGTTGCATTATGTAAGAGAAGACTTTTTTCTGAAAAAAAAAAGGGCTCAAAAACGTTCACTGTTGAAAAAGAACATTGTGAAGTGTTTAGTTATTTTATGAACAATTTAAATGTTTATTAAAACATCAATTAAACTAAAATGACCTGTAAACCCTGAACAACCACTCATTCTATAAATGTGTGTGTGTGTGTGTGTTTGCCATCAGACACAATGAAAGTCTTACGGCTGTCACCGAACAGGGTTTGGTCTTCTGATCTATCCCCTCTTGGTTTTTGGAGTGAAGAGAAAGGAACTGAAACACTCTCTGCTGGAGCTGTCAGTCTTGAGTGATGGATAGCTGGACGTCTTTTTACTTCCTCGTTAACCCGTGCGTGTCCATGCGGCACTCGCGGCTGGAGCCTGAATCAGGCCTTGATGGATGGCCAGAGGTCTTACTGCTCCATAAATAAGGGGATTAGCGCGAGGCGTCTCCGCTGGCCCCTGGGCTCCTTCAGCACGACAAATGGCTACGATTAGCATAGAGAGAGAGGGAGACTGTGGGATCTTCAGAGGCCCGGGTGATAATATACTCCAGGCCTCTGCGGAGGGTTTTGTTTTCGCACCACTTTTCAACCAGCCGTGCATGCATGCGAGCGAGCGAGCACGCACGCACACACACACACACACACACACACACACATATGCTCACGCGCACGCACCGGAGACTGGTACGCCGGGTCAGCAAACTGTCACAAATACCATTAAGGCACATATATATCTGTGTAATTGATATGTCACTACATGATTTCAGCAATATTGAGAGTGTGTAGACTCGAGCAGCTCGTATCATCATGGCTCAGACGCTGGGAAGACAAAGACATGTCAGCTGAACTGAGAATCGACTATCAGGCCTGTACATTAATGCAATTCAAAGCAATAAATCGATTTTTTAGTAAAAACACTAATGACGTTTCTCTTAACCCAGAACACTGGCGTATTCTTTTATTTAATATAAAATTTTTAGCTTGGATTCTTTAATAATGTTAAGAATTATTTACATTTTGTACAAATGACTAACAGATTTTACGCGCAAATGATATACGGATTTCATTTTGAAATGTGACTCATGAATCAATTCACATGACTCAATTAGTAACTTATTCTTACAAAGCCTGTGCTTAGATATAAAGACCTACTTTTATATGAAATGCTATAAAAATACAACTAAATTACAAAACTTAACTTTGTTTGAACAAGAAATAGAATTTGATAAAATTTCACTCTATTTCGGTTGTTTAAACTCTTGCAAGGTTGAGCCAAAAAAAAAAAAAAGGTGATTCCAGTGGCTGTCACTGTTTATTCATCTCTCCTTTTCACTCCCACCTTGTGTACACACACCTGCTCCTAAAAGACCCCCCAGGCCAACACACCAGCGGCTTTTGTCTATTTGCGGCTACGCAATTTATTTAACTTCTGCTTACGAATCAGATAGGCCGTATATCAGCTCTTTTATCGAACACTTTTAAGAAGTCTTTTCTTGCGACTGCGTTTCCTGTAATCGGACGTGATAAAACATCTGATGCAAATGCAGTGAGAGGATAAAGAGGATTAAGGGAAATAATTACGACCACTTCTTCTACATGCTGACTGTAAGGAAACGTGTATTTGCATTTCTTTATATCGTAAAGACGCCACCCAGGGTAATAATTACAGCGCTAATTAGATTATTTTTTTATAGGTAGATCATTGTCTGTAAAGACGCCCGTGAAACAGCATTAAGGGCCGGCTGGAGAGCATTAGGGTTTGATTACGCTTCTGTGTAGCAGGCTGAGAGGCTAATCCCTCACTGCTCATCTCCGTGATCCTGACGTCCCACTGCATCCTCGTGAATCACCGCTTTAAATAAGGGCTCGTACCAGAGCTAGGATTAAGATCCCGCATGAGTGTACGTATACGAACGAGGCTTTCTCTGGAAATCTACTTGTGCACTCACTTCTTCCGACAATGAGGGCTAGGTGAAAGACCGGCGTGGAATTCATTAGTAGATTTAAATCAGCCAGATACTTAGATTGTGCCGCTTTGAGACGCTGGCGACTGGTGGTTTGCGCTGGAGTGTGTGATACTTAGCTGGCTAGATAGATCTGTTCTGAAATTAGCAATTGTAAGAGCCGTATGCTAATGTCTATGTGTTAGTCTATGACTAAAAGTTAACTATATTATCTTGAGAAAAATCCAGTATAAACTTGGGGAAAAAAAAGTGATCTAATGGTAACATGATGGAAGTGAAGCTTGTATTGTAAAGCGCTTGTTATTTTATGAACTTCATTATTTGTAAGAATTTGTTTGAATCTCTATGAACAGTTGGTTGGATTTAGTGCTGCACTATAATATGAACGTCAATACGTCTTTGAAATATGTCAATATTTGTATACGAATTGAGGAAAAGTGGAAACAGCTGATTGTGTCCAGTTGTTCAAGCATGAAACCTGATGAAATTGGCTGATGAGAGACATTTAGCGCTAATTTTGGTCACGTCAGATGGTCTGATGTTTAAACATCCGAAACCTTTTCAACAATTTGAGGAAAAAACGATTCAATATAATTCGATTCGATTAATCAAATTGATAAGTTGAGAGATTTGGAATCGATTCACACTTTTTTAACTATTTAGGTGAACTTTTAAATGTTAAATTCTTTCAAATGGATGAATTCCTGGGAAGAAAAAAAAAAATTATATATATATA
>JAOVVA010000044.1:3914092-3925101 GCA_028565275.1 Leiocassis micropogon
AGCATTTTGTTTTTGAGGAAGTTTCTTTAAACAGAGGAGGATTTAGTAAGAGCACTTGGCTAGATGTTTACAGCTAGCTTTTGGGATGTAGCGCAGATTAGCTGTTATCTGTTTTTTTGGTGTCGTTTCAGGCGAGTTACTGAAGAATGTCCACTTAAGTTATAGTTGTTTTCTTAAGCAGAGTTTTGGAGGTCAGAGCTGCTGCTTTCTGGCTGATTTAATCATGAAAATCATACATATTTTTGCGTCTGTCATCACTAACACGGAAGACTGTTTTCTTTTATTAAAGGATTTCACGGCTCGTGTACTCCGTCTTTGTTCACACACTTGTCCAGTCAGATAAACAGGGCGTGAGAGTCGTATGTTGAAACCGCTGGAAAAGAATGCCGAAAATGATAATTAACGATTTACAACTGTATCTTGAACGTCCTGCGAAGGAATTTAAACGCATAACACTTAAACTTTGCTTCTTTCCAGTCTTCTCCTGGCACGATCCTTATCATCCAGTTGCTGTCATGGCTTTTCTCTGACTTAATCCAGTGATTAATGTGCTAGTCATGGTTCATTACATAAATATTTAGGTCTATATGTTGAGGAAATTCGCCCATATGGCTTCCACAAGTCTTTTAAAGACAAATGACCTCAAAAAAGTTCTGGAGTTTTTGATATCGGACACCTTTTTTTTTTCTTTTCTAAAACTCTTGGCTCCTTTTCTCAATTTTGTGTCCAAAGCTGATATTATGTAGTGTGTGACCCTCAGCTTTCTCAGATGTTTTTGTTCTACATTTTAAATACGGAATGGAAACAAAAGAAGCCCCCACCTGCTCGGGCCTCAAGAACCGAATTCATTAATTTCGGTTTAAAACGCAATATGTTAATGATGAGACTGTCCCTGTTTCCATCCAACTTTATCCCTCCTTCCTGTATTTTTTTTTGTGTGTGTGTCCGCTGCAGAAAACACTCTGCATTGAGAGTGATCTGGGCAGAGTGCGTATTTAGGCTCATTATAAAATAATCAGGATAGTTGATGAGAGGGCTCACCAGAGGAGATGTGGTGAGGTTTTTTTTTTTTTCTTTCTTTCTTTCTTTCTTTCCTCATGACTCACACTTCAAAGTGTGAATTTCAGTGGGCGAGCCAGACGATCCAGAGCCCACAGACTCCCAACACTCGGTGCAGTACCACAGACGAGAAGTGGAAGGAGAATTGGGAGGGACGAAGTCGGTTTACCGAGATGAAAGAACGATTTGGTTTGTGGGTGGATGTTGGTGTGTTTATATATACACAGAATACATACACATATATATATGCGGGGCGTGTGTGTGCTTGTGTGGGTGTCAGGGACTATGAATGCGTGGGGCAAGTGAGGCCGACACATCATCCGTCTTCGATATTTGACATATGTTATAACGAGGCGCTGCTTCCCATGGGTCTCAGATGGTAACCTTCGCCAATGCAGACAAAGCAGAACGGGTTCGTTTGAGCGTCCCCTTGAGATGAGGGATGAGACAAAAAAGCAAAAAAAAAGAGGAGTGTTAATGCAGCCTTTTTATGTTACTAGACAAAGGCACTGTGTGTCTACTCATTTGGCCACCTCCACCATTCTGTCTAATTATTCAATTGACAACAACAGGCTAACCAAGTAGTAACTTGGCATGTGACCTAATTAGCTTGGCAACACGGACCAGACAGTGTTTGCAGCAGGTGAGCTCGGAGTGCTTACCAGAACCAAGTTTTTGATAATTTAGTGAGGAGAACAGTGAGGGACAGCTTAGTAGAGACATCCCTGTGTGCCAGCTGAATGCCGGTGATTAAGAGAAGCGTGGATTTTGCTGGCACCCGATCCAGCCTTCTAGTACTTACATGGTGGAAAATAACGTCAGCTTATAAAAAGAACTTAAATGCATTTTGCTGAGTGTTTCACTCTCCTTGGACGTCTGCAGTTGGTCTGAAGGCTGGATTTGTGATATTGCTAGCACGGGTCAGAGGCCGCCAACACATTCAGTACACAGATTTAACAAAATGAGAACCTCTGAACTTGAAATGCGTGGCTTGCTCTAGCTCTCGCAGCTAGGAGCAAACGTTAACATCACTAATGATTTGTTTATGTCCTCGGCTCTCTTTTTTTTCCAGCCAGTGTTTATACAACTTAACTTTCTGCCGAAATTCTGACCAAACTTTCCTATTGTGTCTGGGTTTTAGTTGTAACATTAGACGGGGAGATTGCAAACCGCAAATACATTCCTAATGATGTACGAGTCTCATTTGCATTAAAAAAATAATAAAAAATCGAATGTTCGCTTAGAATGTAGAATTAATATTCACTAATACTGTAATTGTTACATGAAGTCAATTTCTGGTCCACACCGAATGATAATTGGTAATAAGTCGTCTTGACTTCCAAACTTGTCCATAATAAACGATAGGCTTCCACAATTTGACATTTTTAACTTGGAGGAACCAATTACTCCCAGCACAACAGAATTACACTGCGTTCTCACACGGGGTGTTTACTCCATCCGAATGGAACCCTGGTGTGTCTCAGACCAAAACAACCGGTCCAAGAGCGTTTCAGTGAGGTGGTCTTGGACCCTTTCCAAGTGAACTCTCATGCAATGAGAAAGAGGTTTGACCCTGAAATCGACCCGGCTGCAGGAAGTGAAGCGAGCATGGAGTGTGTTGTGGGTTTTTTTGTCACTGCAAACTGTGAGCCAAAATCACCCAGCTGTAGTCATGTGTTCTGGATTTTCAGACAAGCACAAATTAAAAAAATTAACCCTGGATGTGAAATACTTTTAAAAACGTTATTTATGTAAGAAATAAGATGAGTTATGTAGCTTGGACTCCTGTGGTTTTTGTGATGTCTGTGTGCACATGGCAAAGGATTGAACAATGACCTAGACAGATTTCATATGCTCTATTTCCTCCTTTTTTATTATATGTAGAACAAAACCAAATCAAAGGGCAAATCAACCAAAAGGATCAATCTAGCTCTTGTTTGCATAGTAGCAACTATGCTTTTATGCTGAAACTCAAAATTATGGAAAAAAAAACCCAATTTGAAAATTAAAGGGGAGCTATTGACTTTTCAGTCCTTTATTCAGATGGGGCTAATATGCAAATAAATTAATAATAAAATTAATTTTGTTATTAATTTTAATAAGGAGAAATAACATTCCTTGTTTTTTTTTTATGTTTTCATTGGCTGTTTTAGATTGTCCCCCTTTTGTGACTTCATATAAGAAGCTCCTGTCTCCATGGAGGGCCATGGCTAAGCAGTAGCCCAATTACATAAACACTGAGATAGGAAATTGGGAAAAGTGGTGAAACCAAATGAGAAGTTTTTCAGTTGTATACACTTTGCGGGAGTCGTGTTAACTTGTCAACGAAATAGTATTATATACGGGACCTTTAAGTAAGTCCTGACCTAATACTTCCAGGTCCAGCCAACAACGCTACGTGGCATTTTATTTAAAGTTTACAAGGTCTTTACAGGGTTGTGATTTGAGCTGCATAAATCATGTAGTGTTCATCAAGGATTAAAAAAATGAACAAAACCAAATCTGTCTAAAATTGAATTCTCACATTATAAACATGGGAGACTTTTATAAATCCCTTGTTGTTTCTGGCTTTGGGTTTTGTAATTGATGTTCATTACTTATTATGTTGCTTTACTTGCCATGTTTTTTGAAAATGTGTTTTTTTTTTTTTATTATTGAACTCACATGAACCGCTCCTCATCTAAAAGCTGCTGACTGTTTGATATTATTTTGGCAGAAGTGAACTGAGCAATCTACATACACTCGGCTACCTTGGGGTCTGTATTATCACAGCCGTTGCTTTAGGCCCCTCTTTTTTTATTCTTGTGTCCATTTTAAAGTGACACCTGAAACCTGAGTTAAATTTGACTTTTTCGTTTCTTTTTTTTTTTTTGCAGTTTTTTTATTCCGTACAGATGTTGCTCGTGGACATCATTTATGCAGCTCTGTTCTCCTGAGCATTAAGAGTCGGGAGTAAAAGAGCCCATCAGATAGCGGCCCATTACAGTCCGGTGCTTCAGCCAAAACGGCCCGCCGCCTGTTTGCCTTTTATTTCGTACAGACAAAATATGTCGTTATGTTGATTGAAACAGATGCGCATTTTTTCCTCCGGTCGTCATTTTAAACAATTTTCTCAGAACTTTCAAAATCGTTCGCCTCATTTACGCTTTACCTTTGTCACAATTTAGTGCACTTTGGCAGTGGAGGGAAGAGCAGCTGTCGTAACTCGTACAATTGTTCCATTGTAATAATCAATCTGTTTTTTTTTTTTTTTCATGTGTGTGCTTTCAGATGGAAAATGACCAGTGAAGGATTTGGGCGAACGACCGCTCGCTGACATTCGCTGTTCCTGGATACATTTTCTTCCCCTGCATTCGTTTCCTCTCATCCGTCACCATCTTTAAACCAGCGGCAGTGTCCAGCATCTGGAGGATCTTGAACAAAATGGCTGCTTCACCATGTAAATGTCCCCTGCTGTACGGCCTCCTGTTCCTTCTGGTCTTTTATCAGTGCTCTGAAGGTAATTTCTCTCTCCCTCTCTCTCTCTCTCTCTCGACACAGATGTGGATTTTTGTACTGTCATTTTACTGACCCATCAAAATCACAGTGGCACACACCAGATTTTTTTTTTCTCTTCTTTTCCTTACTCCCAAATGAGCGAGGATGCCAAATCGAAGCATCTCACGCTTGTGCCGCTGAAGCATTTCGACTTTGTTTATGGGATTAAAGAGGAATTTTACACTGCTTTTCCACGTTATCCTTAAGGGCTCGTAATCATACACTTTCCGTCGGGACTAATCCGGTTAAATCACGCAGATTAACTCAAAGGAACTGCCGTAATGGCGGATGAGGTTGAGTTCGAGTACTTTTTTTTTTTTCCCTCCCCCCCACCTCCTATAATCACCTTCTTTTCTGCATCTCGACACACAAAAATGTCTTACCTTTGGCAGCCGGCCAGAATGACGGGTTCGGAAGGTAAAACGAGTGTTTGTAGGAAAACATAATTCGTTCTCTCAGCGACGGCTCGACTTTGATTAGTACGTTTGGTTGTAATTACAAGTTCGGCCACGGGACACCCCTTACTGAAAAAAAAAGAAAAAAAACACGCACTCACTTACACGTTCGCACACACATCATCATCATCATCATCATCTCGTCGCATGTTGATGTTTGCAGAGCAACAATTATTCCTCCGTACTCTTTCCCAGGCTCTGTTTTTTTTCTCTCCTTTTTTTAAGAACAAAGCTGATTTAATCATACGTGTGTGTGCCAAACATTGATTACTGCAAAAGAGTCTCACTTTTATAGCTTTTTTTTTTTTTTTATTTCTCCTCCCCTTCTTTTTCCTCGTTGTTTCACACTGTTGTGGCTTTCTATTTTGGATGGAATTTATCGTTGCGGTGGGAAATGGTTCTGTTTTTGTTTGCTGCGGAGCAATTGGCAGATTTTCCGTCGTGATATTCGCAGCGCTGGCAGGATTCTGAGATTTTTTTTTCTCTTTTTTTTTTTTTTAAATACAAAAGTATGCCTTAAACACAACGTTTGCTGTTGGATAAGGGCTAGATATTTGCGCCTGCGTTTTCTTTAAGGCGCTTCCTCCGGTACACGGGAAGTAAAGGTTTTCAGTTTCACTTGACGTGAAAGCTCCGAGCTCGATGAATGATCGTTCAGTCATCCATCAATAGAGGAATGTGTGTGGGTTTTTACCGAAAACAATGTCTTATCCCTCTATGAGCCATTTACCTTCCCCCCAGCCTACTCACCAGACTTTTTTTTTTTTTTTTTTTTTAAACATAAACCACATTTTCTTGGAGGCCCTCGCAAAAGGGCCTCTCGGTAATTGCTTCTCATTTTGTGGCTGATGATGGTCTTTGTGATCGGTTGTACAAAACCGTTCTTTTGAAAACTTTTTGATGAAATTCTCCGCGAATGCTGTTTTCTCCTGCTTAGTTGTAAAACCACCCTTCATCATTTTAAGGAACGAACATTAGCGGGACACAAGCCATTACACGGGGATGGTAGTATTTTCTTGTTCGCTGGTGCTTCATACTTTGGATGTTTTCAGCTACTGTGCCTTTGTGGCTAATAATAAAAATATATAATCCTTCATACCTGGCTACCTGACCCTTGCTAATCACAGCGAGCGCTCCACGAGCTGATAAAAGCTGACGTTTCCGGTGTTATATGCAACCCGTTTCCTCCCCCTCTTGTTAGAATACCCTTGCATCCTAACGAGAGACTTTCTCACAAGTTTAACTTTAGCATGCCTTAATCACAATGAGCTGTATCACAGTAGGAGATCTGGGTTCCTCTGTGCATATCTAGAGACCCTGACGTCACAGGAGGCATCTTTAAAGGTGTGTCTCCGGCACGGCTTCGCTTCCTGTTGGATCGGTTGGGAATCTGCATAATTGCATCCTTTAAAAGCGTTTTGTGCCGCGTGTTTGTGTTGTACCAGATGCCGGGGCATGTTTCACGCGAAGCCCTGCGGCGCGATCGCTGTATCGTTTCAACGACCGGGCTGCAAGGCCAGCACAAAGATGGATGGAATAAATCTCCATCGTTTCAGCGCTGACAAGATCGAGCGCTAATTCCCACATCCGGCGTTTGTTATGTGTTTTCCCCCCCAAAAAAAAAAGAAAAGAAGGAAAAAAACAGAAAGGTTTGGATGGCAGACGAAAGGCTCGGAGCCGCATGCTCAGCTTGGGTTCGGCTGCGTTGCCAAGTCCGTTTGAGCGGTTGGAAAGGAGAAGGAGGTGTTTTAATATATTGTGGAAATGAAGGAGAGTTAAAGAGAATTAAATTGCAGAGTGTAAATGGGCAGAAAACGCCTGCCTGCCCCTCGTGACACAGATTGCACAATGTAATTCTTGGCTGCTTTTACGAGCAACACAATATTTCTCTTTTTCTAAATTCAGCTGACATCTTATTCAGCCTTCACCAGGAAACTGTTTTTTTTTTTTTTTTTTTGTCTTTTAAATCACAAGGTAAAGCATCCAGGTGAACGATTCGTCCGAATCTTCTGGAACCAGCAGAGAACATACAGAAGCCGAAGGAACCCGATTGTCATTTGACACAACCGGTGGAATTTTTTGGAATTGGATCAGATAAACTTTATGAACTTTGGCTTGTAAAAATATTTGAGTAAAGCGTATTAAAATAGACTGTGGCCCCCGGGTTCCTGGTTCGCCGCTTGCGATGTTGACATTCTACACTATGGCTGTAAGATCTAATAACCTCGCTTTCCCTCAAAACTGCTGCCACTGCGCCATTGAGAACGCAACTTAAACTCGGACTGCTCCAGGGTGCTGCACCGTGCCACCCCTGTGTGCCCTAGCACTCAAATAAATCAGTGACCCTCCTGTTATTAAATAAAGCTTTTTTTTTTCTTTTTTTTTTTAAGAAAAAAGAAAATACTGAGCGGAGCGGACCAGACTTATAAATCCACAACTCTCGGATGGCTTGACAGCACTTCCTCGTGAGAAAGAAAGGCTTATGGCTCGCTGGAGCTCGCTAAGCAGCGGGCCAGTATTTCTTGTTCTCATTACAAAAAGAGTGAGCTATGCATCTGTTCTCCGCCATAAATGTCCACTCTGTCATCCTGCTTTTACGCCCCATTTGCTTTTGTTTTGTTGTAGCTTCTTCTTCGCCCGACCCTGAATCATAGGGGTGCGTTATCATGCCGGCGATTCTGAATTACCGCCGTATTGCCATGGGAGATTGACAGTTAAGCGATACACCGACAAACCGAGTTCAAGCACGAGCACCGGAGAAAAAAAATAAATAAATATGATTTATCCGGTGTAGCCGGGCGGAAATCATCCATGAAACAAGACCAGCCCTATCTGCTGCGCCGCAATCCGCCCATGACGGACTTGTTAGCACCGACGATCCTTCGCACCGCGACAGGCTTTCCAGCTGGCGTCGCTCGGTGCCGAGATGCAGTTCCCTGTCGTGTCGCCGAACGAGCTCGTTCATGACGAGACACACCCGAGATGCGTCTCGTTTCCAGCGGACGTGTTCTGCGTTTGTTATTATTTCACCCCTCCAGCTGGAATTAAAGCAGATCACTTCGTCTCAAAGATCCTGATTAAAAACGTCTCTATCGTTTCCCAGATCGACTGCTTCTCAGGGTTTTCTTTTTTTTTTCCTTTCCCTTTTCTTTAATAGCGCTTTTTATTATCGCACCAAATGCTGCGCGATGCTTTAAACGCCGATCCCGAAGCGAAGAGGAAATAAAGTCACTTTTGACTATTAAAGCCAGCTGAATATGCTAAGTGAAGTGTATTTAGGCAAATAGACATAAAATGAGTCTCAATATTCAGTGAATCGCTTTTAGCTGACAGATCCGTTCTGCGATAGCGTGAGCTTCCTCTAACTCGGAACAAAGCCTATAAAGTGCTGCAGAGAATGAGAAATCGTTCTGATGCACTGCAAGCAAAAAAAAAAAAAAAAAAAAGATTTTAAAACAATGCCATCCAGAGGAGCTATTGAGCTGACTGAGACGGAATCTTTTTTTTTTTTTCTTCTTCCTCTCTTCTTACACCTTCTCCATACAGGAAAATGCAGTATTGCTCTATATGTGGTCAATCCCCACTTTAGAGAGGAGTCAGTCTGAGCAAACCGAAATCAGAACGTTAAAGCGGGAGGATTTAAAGGCCCGCTGCTCTCCGCCTCAACCCATCTTTATTATCTGTTTACATCTGATTGTAAAAAAGCCTGATTTTTACACCCGGGTGATGAACAGCGCTGCGTCTAATGAGACCGCGAGCCTCCGCTTGTGGCAGTTTGATTTCAAGGACTTAAGATTCGCTTTAAATCTTAACCTCTCTGTGACGGCCTGAGCTTTTCCTTCACTCCGGTGTGTAAGCAGTGTGTTTGCAGATTACCACTTTTGAATCAAAGCTCTTTTTTTTTTTTTTTTTTTTTTTAGACCTTTCCAGTTTTGCCTTATATTACAGCTGTCGTTTTTAGACGAGTAGTTGAAATAAAGCACAGAATGGACATAAAAGAACAATTTGACAGTAATGTAAGCCCTCGGAGTCATGTTCGTCCATCTCGCACTTTCTTTCTTTGGCAGTTGTAATGACAAAAGCTGTACTTTTTCTTTTTTTTTTGAATGTATAGAAAAAAGCATTTAACTTTAATCAAGTTGTCAAGACGCGGCGGCAACACCAGGAAATAACTACACTCGTAAAAAACGGAAATTGCACGACGCGAGGTTTTTGAGACGGAGATGTAGATGTGAAGAGTAAACGCCTTCATTTAATAAACGCCTCTTGTACTAAGATTTCTTTATTAAGCTCGAGTAGAACAACAACTCGCCGCCCACAGGCTCGTAATGAAAAGAGGCGATATATATTTCGCTTCCGCCGAAAATTTAGTTTTGCGGACAGCGCACTGAAGACAAATGAATAACGTTTTTTTTTTTTTTTATAAAGGAGGTTTATAATGAAATTGGTTTACAGATTTGACCGTATTTGCTGCAAGGCCCAATCGCATTGATTCTCATAATGAAATAACAGCACTTTAACCAGATGTGACTGGAATGTGCGTTCCGACTGTAAACAGACTTGCCCTCGTGCTAATTCAGCGTGTTTAAATATCCAAAAACAGGCACACCGGCAGGAATTAATTACACTGCAATTCGGAAACACTCACTTTATTGTTTTTTTTTACGTGGAAAAAAAAAAAAAAAAGTAGCCCAGACAGTGTTGATGATATTGTAAGAGTGGGATGCTAATTGGACAGAGACGCAGTTTCAAGGCCAGGGCGGTCTCTGCAGCGTGCACGCCCCTGTACTCGTAATCCGTCTGGGCTGCAGCCAAGCATGATGTCTCTGCTTTTCTTCTCGAGCAGGAACAGGAGAAAAGGTCACCCGAGCAAGGGTCACCTGCTAACAAAAGAGTCGGCAGGACCGGTTCGCAGGTAAAAACATACCCTGATAATCCGGCCTCAGGAAATGCAGTCTGAGGAAGGGGAGGGTGAGGTTGGAGAAAAAAAAAAAGAAAAAAAAAAACCCTGCACAAAGGCTGTTCTTGTTTGATTTTCGCTATCACCGTTGACCTCTCCATGTCGAGTACTCCCTCGGTGAGCGCCCGGGGCCGAGGGGCCGACTCTGGCACGCATTATCACCAGATCCGGCCTGTTTTTCATTTCTATGGTTCTGTGATGGCGTGCGTAAGGCCACGATCACAGTTAACCTTTATGCTCTGTTGCCATTTTCAAAGAAATCACAATGTTTTTCACTTTAAATGGAAATGGGATTCGCTAAAATGCTTAATGATTTTTAGCGCACTCGATGCAATAAAGTCAAATATTCACGCCGCAGTAATTATTTTTTACTCAGGCGGCAGTGGAAATAAAAGTAGATGACATATGGGTGTTAATGAGAGCAGATATTAAAAAATGTACAGTATATATTAAAATAAAAAGTCATGTACACTTTAACACTCGCACAAAAACACACCTACACAGACGCTTTACCTGGAGCCCCTACACATGTGACTGGCTTTGTCTGTATTTCCACTGGTGTAGTTTATTATATGAAATTAACATTTTAATAATACTAATAATGGAAAAAAACAGACACAAAACTATGAAGAGTTAAAACAGATTGTATATATTTTTTGTTGTTTTCGCTTGATATTCTTTCTATATAGTTATATGCTGTTATTGATAAAGTTTATAATAGTGATGATTAAGAAAACGGGGGAAACATTTTTTTATTGCCTAAAACTAAAAGAAATTGTCTTGAGGTGGAAAACATGATTGTTATTATTAATTTTTTTTTTTCTTGTTTCGCCTTCCACTTTCCACATATGGTCATTATTTCCTGCTGATGATATTGTTTATAAAAATATTAAAGATCAATTTAATAGTATATTTAATTAAAAACAAAATTATCCAAGGGAGCGACAAATACAAAAAACAAGCAAACAAATAAACAACAATAACAACGAAAGATTATG
>JAOVVA010000044.1:3935212-3992761 GCA_028565275.1 Leiocassis micropogon
GGGGGGGGGGGGGGGGTCGTCTCGATGACGGGTGGTCCCGCACAAACGCAATATGTTCAGCTTTATTTTATTTCCTCCGAATTTTAAAAAGCCATGAAACACACAGTCCCTCTTCTCTCTGCACAGCATTAAAGTGTGATAAACCTGTCACACCCCACCATGAAGAACGAGCTTTCAGCTATTCATCAGTCTTTGTGGTGAAGTGAGGGAGGGGCCAGGGTTAGTCCAACAAGCCCGCTGCTCCAGATGTGGATGGCTCACGTCGGCCAGAAGCTGTCACGTTGCACTATAACGTACTATATAGGGGTGTATCATTTTTTTAAAAACTGTAGTTAAATATCTATTAACCGTGTCCAAACTGGATGGTAGATGATACCAGCACTCTCACCAGCATTATAGGGTGTGAATTGCATTATTATTTTCATTATTTGCGGTCATAATTAGTCTAAATCTTTCTCGCATAGATATTTTTGTACATATCTGCCATATTTTACACTTTCTAATGAAAGTACTTGGTACAGTAGATGGATTTAAATTACTGTGAGTGCAGTTGCTAGGGAGGAATTTATAAACAGGGTAAAGGCATAAGAAAAAAAAAAAACTCCCACACGCTCGACTTTGTGTTGGGCCCCGTGGGATCTCAGTCTCGATTCACACCTCTAGTCTCAATCAGATTCTTTCTAGAAAAAAAAAAAAACATAAAAAAATGCCTTCTATTTTGTACGTGTATGTGAGTTTGAATCTCCTTGGAACATCTGTTGCATGCACTTGGAGGCGGCATGGTGGCTTAATGGTCGGCGCTGATGCCTTTCACCAGGGTCTGGGTTTGATTCCCGCCTTGGGGTCTGGGTGCAGGGTGTTTGCATGTTCTTCCCCCTTGCTTGCTGGAGCTGGCACCTGGCTGGTGGAATGAACTTCCTCTGGATGTCTGTACAACTGAGTCACTGGCAATCTTTAAATAATGACTGATCTGTTTCTTTAATATTTGGGTTAAGCTCCAAAAAAAAGAAAAAAAAAAAACCCTTCCCATCAGTGTTTGACTGATGGTACTTCAAGCTACTTCTGATCTGTCCAATGACAGAAAATTGCTCTACCAAGTGCCTTAATGTGGTGGGTTTCCTCAGGTACTTTGGTTTCCCCACTAAAGACATACAGGTGATCCGTTCCCAGATTGCCCGTAGTGTGTGTGAATGCGTGTATGAATGTTAACCGGGTCTACCACGGTTGTAAAAATGGGAATAAATACAATGGTCACTATTGGCCTCCATGGTCCCTAGTTGGACTACAGAGGTTCCTAGATGGATGGATAGATGGAATGCACTCGTAACCCGGTTGCACCTCTACTACTTTAGGAATGTCAGGGCTTAGTAAAAATCGAGTTGTCCACTCCTGATAAAATGAGCTGCCATCACAGGTGGACGTCTTTGCTCATTTTCCAAAGCGGGGCATCTGTAGCATAAAGGTACAGCCGTACACTACTGCGGTCATTCCAACACAATGGAAATCCAGACGGCTCTAGGTACTTTCTAGGTACTCGTGAGGCATTCACTTGTTTCGCCACAAAATGGATCTGGCTTTCAAAACAGCAAAAAAAAAAAAAAGAGCTCTCATATTTTCTGTATAATACGGTTTCTTTCTCATATTATGTAAATGAGCCGTGATTGGTGCAATTAAGTGCTAACAGGCTCAGCTTACACACCAATCTGGAAAGACACAGAATTGAGACTAAGACTTTGGCAGAAACACAGCACTGTCAGTGCTGAGCTGGTGCTCATCAACACTGTAACTAATGGTTAGCAGTTATAATATGGAGACATGTGTGTGTTTTCTGTGTTCAGGAAGTAGGAAGGTGGTGTCAGGCCCACGCTCGTACCAGCCTGGTGTAATTAGAGTTAGGGTGCTAAGTGGGCTGGTTGCATGGCAGACCTGCAGGATGAATGGCGGAATGGAAAAGAGCAGCACATTGTTGTTTGTTTTGTATGTGTGTGTGTGTGTGTTTTTTTCTTTTCTTTTCTGTATATTTTTTTTTCTTTCTGCCAAGGCAACAGGCTGAGAGCGGGCTAATTGGAGAGCACGGAGCAGAAAACACAAATGGCAGCTGCCCCCTTGGGACTGACGCTTGTTGCTAACGACTGTGATTATTGACAGTTCATTCTATCTCCATATGCTTTCTGAAGCGAAAATGGAGACGCTATACCTTTTTTTTCTGTCTTTTTTTTAATAGCAGACCCGGACTTCACCGCATACGGTGTTTACAATCCGAGAATAAGAAGTTTCTTCGCTTCCTTTGTGTCCCTTTTCTGCACTCGAAGTACCTAGTGCATGGCATTTATGAAATAACCCCAACTTTTTCAAATTATTTGTTGAAGGGGAACACGATTGAGGCAAACAGTTAATTTTCCCCTAAGCATGGCTGTTTGGCTGCACTCACAGCTGCAGGGCATGGTATATAGATTTTTCCTCCTGTGTGGACTCCAGACTATCCCTCCTTCGATCGGCACGACTGTAAAATGGATTAAATTACACTTCACGTGGCTAGGATTCATGTTCTCTCCCTCTCTTGTTCGCCGTCTTCGACTTTTTACCTTCTTAGTTTCTTCCTCCGCTTTTGCACACACACTTTTATAAATCACGGATAATAAAAGACTGAATGAGTG
Source organism: Leiocassis micropogon (assembly GCA_028565275.1). NCBI lineage: Eukaryota > Metazoa > Chordata > Actinopteri > Siluriformes > Bagridae > Leiocassis > Leiocassis micropogon. Next base: position 3,937,870 of record JAOVVA010000044.1, read on the forward strand.
CACTTTGTACGAGAAGCCATGACCACAGCCGTGAGCTACGGCCATTGTCGGAGCTGAAAGAGAATAACTGTTGAGTGCTGCGAAATATAATATAAACGGCGCCCGGACTGACACAATAAGGAACTTATGACATGATGATTTTGTGACAGCTCCTTGAAAAGGGGTGAAACATGACATGACGCAACGTCGTGGGAGGGAAAAAAAAAATCAATCGCAAAACCTGACATGAAGCAGAGCTAATGGTAATGTAGTGTAGCTACTCTTATAGCACTAATTGCATTAGTTCATTATTTAAAGGAAGTTATATGCTGATTTTGTCTGTTTTTATGGTGACGTTTAATGTTGTAGAACATCAGCAGTAGAGCTTGGAAGCATAGACAGATAATCGAATCGAAGGTTTATTGTGGAATTTGTCTCAAGATATATTTTCTATACTTCCATTATACATATTAAAAAAAAATAACATAAGTATCTAACAAACATTGATTGTTTAACGTTAAGTAAGTAAATATCTCGTACAAATCGATACGCTTTCTATGTTTTTCCCACAAAGTTTCTGCTCAACACTCCAGTCCAGTAGATGGCGGTGTTGCACCAGCTGTGCATAAACTCAAAAGAAGAAAAATAAATCGATACTCTTGCAAAATGCGAGGATGGAAGCAGTTTATATTGTCTGCTTATATTTTAACAGAACTTGTCGATCGTTTAGCGACCGTGAATTAAAAAAGATGGATTAAGTCGCGTAATCGATCACTCAGCTCTAGCCATGCACAGTCATCTCGCATTTCCTTTAAACTCTTCCATCCTGAAAACTTTGTTTTCAATCTATCCATCATTGCTCTTTTTGTATAGAACTTTCTTCTTATGGAAAATTCGACCAGTTTAACAATACTTCCTTTTTCTTTGTTAAATAACAACAGCTTTTATGATTTGTTTATTATTAGACTTATGTAGTGCTCCCGCCATCACAAGTCCTTCTGAACTAGCTGTTGCTATAGCAACGGTAATGTATGAGAAGCAGTGCATTAATGTAAGCCTGTGATTTGAATTACAGCTGTTACAATTGCCAGAGCTCCTGTTATAGAAAAAGAATCGACACCTCGTGATGCCCAATCCGAGTTGAGAATGGAGAGCGCTACAAAGCAGTTCAACTTAACTTTAGTAAAGTAGTGATTATACATAGAAGTACATTAGATCCATAAGTTGCCATGTAGTCTTAGTTAGTTTACAGCTTGATTTTAGGTATCGCAATCATCGTTATCATCGTGGGAGGTTTATTATTATAAGTATGATTCATTTAATTTTAGTTTTTTTATTATTGTTCTATTCAAATGTAGTCCATAGATTGTTGCCGCTGGTGTTAATTTGATTGATATGACTCATTCTTTTAAGTCATCATCAAAGTCTTGTCTGTGTGTCTGGACTCTATCGGGCAAAAATCCCGTATGCAGTCTTTCATCTTCTGCAGAAAACTATGCAATTGCGGTTAAGCTCTTTGTCTTTCGCTAACAGAGCTTTTTTTTTTCTCCCTCCTTCTCTTCTTTTAACTTATTGAACGTCCCTGTTCTTGCAAGCATGGCCAAGCTTTTCATTTTGTCCAAAATCATAACCATAGCATCTCACATTCCTCGTGCATTACATTATCCTGTTGGCCACTTTGAAAGAGGTACTGTTTGTCAAAGTGAAGTAACCATGAAGGGCATCTGCTAATGTCTATTTAATTGTATTTCTTTGCAAAAGCTGCGGGGACGGGTTCAGCTGCACATCACAGGCACCTAGATATCCATTTCAGGCACAAATTAAGAAACATGTTCGTGATGTCGTGGGGTAAAACAACTATGAAGTCATTGACATGCGGATGAAAATATATGGTGTGCCGGATGACAGTTTACTGTATTGAATTTCCATTTGTTATCTTGACCAATTTGTTAAGGATATAACTTAGAATTTCCTTTTTATAGTAGCAGGTGATGTGTACATACTTTAACTAGAGAGAAGGAGCTAAGTACAGCTCATGAGACCAGAGGGACTTAAAGTATATTGGCTTGTAAGAAAATTTATATAGCTGCTACTTGGCGGCACGAACAAATTAACACTGTAGCGGTTAACACTATGGCCTCGCACCTCCAAGGTTGGGGGTCATGTCCCACCTCGGGTACGGGTGCATGGAGTTTGCATGTTCTCCCAGTGCTTGGTGGGTTTCCTTCATTTCCAAAGACATGCAGATTAGGTTAGTTAGCGTTTCCAGATTGCCCGTTAGTGTGTATATGAGTGTGTCCGTGCTTGTGTCCTGCAATCGACTGGCACTCTGTCCAGAGTGTACCCTGCCTAGTGCCCTGGGTCCCCTTGGGATAGCCACGTACATGATGAGCGGTGTAGAAAAAGGCCGAAGAGTGATAACGTTTGTATACAGTGAAACCTCGGATTGCGAGTAACGCGGTTTGCGAGTGTTCCGCAAGATGAGCGAAGATTTTTAATACATTTTGACTTGGAAAACGAACAAGTCTTGGTTTACGAGCACCGAGTATCATGTATCACGCATGCGCTTCTTGCTTTGACGCGGAGTGTCACGTGATCACAACTATGCCAACCTTTTTTCTCTCTTTTGCATTGCGGAATTGTGGGTAATCGTCTCCCCCGCTGGGTCTTAGTGCGCGTCTCTCACTAATATAGTCAACATCCGTGCACACGTGTACTGTTTACTATAACACTGTGACCACTGTAAAACATTTTATTTTGTGTTTGTAAGCGCATGTGTACTGTTAATTATAACGCATGTGTATGCGCGCGTATAAAGCAAAAGAAAGTCTCATTATAGAGGTTAAAAATCCACTTTCTCTCTCTCTGTCGTTATGTGTGCGCACGCGTAAATTGACACCGTGCCCCTTCACACATACACACACACTCTCGCCTTCACATCCTATTGCTAATTTTTCTGACAAAACAGTCTTTCCGTTAATGTGTTTGTGTGTGTGTGTGTGTGTGTGTGCGTGTGTGTGTGTCTGTCTGTTTGTGTGAAATTCAAATAAGAGAGGAGAAAGGTTTACTGTAAAAGATGAGAAGGGGGAGGCTGATTCCTCCTCTTGCTTCACACACACACACACACACACACACACATAGCGCCTGCGCGCATAAACGGAAACACTTATCTGTCTGGATTTTTTTTTTTTTTACTTTTTTTAAAGGTAAAGTTCATGTTAATTTTGTTTTATTTTTACTTAATATTTTGTATTCATTATTTTTATGTATTTATTTTTTAGTTTTTTTGAAAATTTGAGTTTCCATTATTTCTATTATTTCTTATGGGAAAAGTGTTTAATTATGCTTGTAATCCACGGTTCCACTGTACTTAATCTGTTTTCTTTTCCTTTATTTGGGGCCATTTTTGGAATGTTATGTTTTTAAGGATACAAAGATAAATATTTTGGTCATGTACAAGATGCCAAGCTGAATATGAAGCCATAAATGGACATTTTTTTGTTGTTGTAGGGGACAGATTAAGTTAGACAAGGACCAAATGGGCATCAGTGATGTATATATAGAGCAAAACTATGAAATAACACATATGGCTTTAGGTAATGAAGTAACAACAACAGCAACAGTCAGTTGTTATTTGAAGACCTGAAGGTCAGATGTTCTGGAACAGTTCTTGCTAGAACAGTATTGTCAAGCCCATTAAGCTCCATGATGAAACTGGCTCTCATGAAGACCTTCCCAGGAAAGCAAGACCGAAACTTACCTCTGCTGCAGAGGAGAAGTTCATTTAGAGTCACCAGCCTCAGAAATCCGAAAATAAATCCTAAAAAAATCAGAAATAGAGCCGTTATGAAGGATTTACAGAGCATAAGACAACGCAGATACATCTCAATATCAACTGTTCAGAGGAGATTATTCTTATGCATATTTTGAATGCTTTCAGTATTATTCTACAATGTAGAAAGATATAAAAATCAGGAAAGTATCCACTGGAGATATCTCTGTCCATATCTTAAAAGAAGACTGAAAAAGCAAATACAGGGTGAAAATACTGTGTATGGTGCGGTCGTCGTTAACTGGTTCTAACCTCTTCATTTTCGTTGTGTTTTCCAGCGTTCAGTCGAGCGGCGCTCCCGTTCGGCCTGGTCCGCCGAGAGCTCTCGTGCGAAGGTTACCCCATCGACCTCCGATGCCCGGGGAGCGACGTCATCATGATCGAGACGGCCAACTACGGCCGCACGGACGACAAGATCTGCGACGCCGACCCTTTCCAGATGGAAAACATCAACTGCTACCTCCCAGATGCCTACAAAATCATATCTCAGAGGTAAAGGCTGCATGCCAAGCATCACTCATAATGGAAATGTGGACTCCATTTCCTGCCTTTCAGATTGGTTTCGTAGATAGAGCGGTCTTATTATTCAGAGGGTTTGTTAAGTATGGCAGTTGTTTCCCATTCGCTGGTAGTCACTGTTTTACTAACTGCTGAAGGGACAGCTGGAAAAACATAAACAAAAAGCCTGAATGTCGGTGGTAAGACTCAGTCACGGATCACGAAGGAGTTCCTTTACCAGGTGCACCTGAGAAGTCATTTTAAGGAATGTCAAAAAAAAAAAGAAGTCAAGATAAGAGGAGCTTCCAGTGGTGTCTAGCAGGCACATTTTTCAGAGAAAATGATATCTATGTGGAATAGCGGAGAGACTGAATGGATGTGTCGAATTAGTCAAACATTTTAGAGCGCCGGAAGCCCTTCGGCTGGTACGCTACATCGTTCCGTCGTTAATGTTCAGCATGCCGATGGCTCAGGCCATTTCATAAACGTTATACATACACACACTCACACACAGCCATTTCCTGAGCAGCCTTTTTACAGATTGAAAAGCTGGTTTTCTTTGTTCAAATCTCGACTCTTGCCAGCAGTGGCACAGGCTGCGGCTCTGAGTAATGCTCTCCTCTCAAACCATTTATATTTGTGACACTTGTGCTTGCTGCTTCTCTCTCAGGACGTTCTTGTGTCGGTGCCAGACTACACACACGCACATACACACTCACTTACGCGCACGCACACATTCATAGCGCTGGGAACTCTGCTGGTTCGCCGGCTGCTGCTCGCAGTGATGGTATATATTTAAAGGGGCCGAGATATTAACATTTCATGAGGTCCAACCGACGCTGTGCGTCTGGCAAAAAAAAAAAAAAAAAAAAACGCTCCTAACCCGCGGTGGAGCTCCTGCCTCGCCGTTAAATCAGACGCAGACAAAATACATTAAAAGCAAAGGAATGTGAGGAAAAACCTGAGGAAGGAAGTCTATGCTTTAAATTCTTTTAAAGCTATACTAAAAATAACTCGTACATTGGTGAACTTTTTTACGTCCAAGGACCTGTTGATTTATATATATATATATATATATATATATAGTTTTGGTCCGAGAACTCGTTCATAAGTCCAGTTTGTTCGTAAATCCAGCAAACATTGACTAGGTACTAGGATACTAACACAGTTGGCTATACACAGTATAAAACTAACATGTTTCATGATTGACCTGATTGGCCAAGCTCTCTCTAGACCTTTGGCTGATTGGGAGGGACGAGAGGTACTTAGTGCTCCCACATTAATTACGGCTCTACAGCCAATCAGGGGCGTCTGTGAGCTCACTCAAGCGGAAGGAGCGGAGAGCGCTGTCCTCCGAGTGTGTTACGCCGCTCCCAACGGTACGTGAGCAAGCAGTTCGAAAAGATGTGGTCAACTGGCATCACATGGTTCGGAGGAAACACGTGATAGTCTTCGCCCTCCCGACTGAGTGGTAGTAGTAGCCTTAATGTGGGAGCCCCCTAGTGACGGGGAGGAATTGGATACGACTAAATTAGGGAGAAAATCAGGGAAAATCCAAAACAAAATGTAAAAAATAAAGAATGACCCAAGTCTTTGATGTTTAATTGCAATAAAACCTTTTTTTTAATGCTATTAATATTCGTTCACAGAAGAGTGGGCACATAGACGAAAAATTATCACTTCTTATTAAAAATATTTATTCTTGTTTAATTAAAAACTCTACCTACTGTTGGTTTCAAAGATTTCCATCTTCAAAAGTAATTGAAGTTTTTTTTATTATTAATATTACTTAAAAAAAACCTTATTATTAGGAAAGTTGTCTGATCGGACAGTGTCGGTTCTGAAATAAAGCCGAAAACAAAATAAGATTCAAAAATAAAATATCGCTTCAAACACACAAGCGATTAAACCTGGTACTGATTTACGTATTTAAAGCAAACCGGCTCTCACAACACATATAATCCCGGTGCTTGACTCGGAGTGTTTGCGTGGCCGACATTGCCGGTGTCAAGGTCACATCTCTGCCTGCATGATTGCCATTCAGTAACAATCCATAGTGTGCTCGAACACAAAGCGTCCGTCGGTGCATGCTAACTAAAAAATTAGCTCCTCTTCAAGCATCTCTCCTCGTTTAAGTGCCTTCCTGCCACCCACGTCTGCCTTGTCATTGACGACATAATGGAAAATCAAACTGTTGATGCAGACGGATTAAAACATTTATATATGGTATGGCCTTTTTTTTTTCTCTCTCTTGTTTTTTATTGGCACAGCTACAAACGTCTCACATCTAGCATCCTGTGCAGATTACCTCTGCCTTCCAGATAAGCTAGATGATGTAAGGAGTGGGCAATTTATTTATTTATTTATTTATTTATTTTAAAGGGGCAGAAAGTCTGACATGTACTTAATTAGAGGTTATGTTAAAAAGCAAACAGTTGCTGCGAGATCCGGTGAAGATACTTGAAGGAAGGTCATTTAAGTAGCCACTCAGGGAATTTCAAAGCGTTTTTCCATGATGAAAGATGGTTAGTTAGTGTTGTGCTTGTATAATTAAGCCACCACATGCAGTTTACCGCACTAAAATCATGTTGCTAGTTTGGTGGCGTTCGCACACAGTAGAAGTTCTCAGCGCTCATCTTTACAGAAGGCAATTAAAAACGTGTTAGTTGGTTTTGTTGACAAGCATCACTTTCATTCCTCATTAACCCTCGGAGGAGTGAAATCACACTGGCCTGACTGGGCTGTCACTTAACTTTGAGTTTGATTTATGGTTTATTAATGCGATTTCGGCAGGTTTTACATTTCAACAGCCACCGGGTTCTAGCCTTCAAGTGAGAGTTTGTCAACCTTGGAAAGGTTTGATGCTTTCATTTGGAAATATTTCCATTTCTTTAAGCGCTCTTCGGTTTTGGTTCCGAAATGCATTTCAAATTCCTGAACTTTGTCCCTCCTCCTTCCAAAAAAGATTAAAAAAAATAAATAAATCACCCGCCCCCCCAAAAAAAAATAATAATAATCACAAAGCCCCTAATTCCATACTTCATACTCTCAGGTCTTGCAAATTTAAAATAATTGCTTACTGAGGCTGTTTCGCAATATTATATTCTATATTTTTCAAGGCTTGAGTCATGCGGCAAATAATTTCTTTTCCTTATCGCTGCCCTGCAACATGCCCAAGCAAAATAGTTCCAACTGTGAGATAATCTTAGCACTCATGTTTTTTCCAACCAAATAGCCCGGGTCTAAAATATTTATAAAAGCCCAGACCTTGTGTGTGTTTTTATAAATATTTAGAGACTCTTGCTGTTATAGTGAATATAAACCCAATCACACAATTATTGAAATTACTGTCTGGGGCGAATTATTAAAGGATGGAGTATCAGAGTAATAAACACCGGTCCCCCTCGCCCAACCAAAAAAAAAAAAAAAATCATTTAAGGAGTTCTTTCCATCCCCTCAAAAATGCAAACTCTTTGAAACCATCTAAAATATTTAGAGGACTTGATTGCCAAGAGGTCCATTTTGTCATTTTTTTGATGTGGACGAATATCTGCTATGTTTGCTTCAATTGTATCAGAAATCCCTGTGCATATAGAAAGCGTGATTGAAGTTTGGCCAATTTCTTCGTTTATTTACTCAGAAATCCATTCTGGCAAGACACACTGAAGTCACACACACTTACTGTACACACACAGACATGATTTTTCATTCATTGTGAGGACCTTGTATAATAATTAATGCCAAAATGAACCTAGAGAAATGTCCCCACAACGTAAAACCTGTCAGGTATTCCAACCTAAATGTCCCCGCTAAGATATAAAAACAAATCATACTTGAATATGTGTTAGTTTTTCAAACAGAATCTGTGAGGACACTGTGACTATGGGGACATTTAAAAAAAAATTATTCCTGTAAGGACGTTTCTTCTTTTTTTTTTTGTCCTCACAAAAGACTAAATACATGAACATGCCCTTATACACACACACACACACACACACACACACACTCTCTCTCGCTGAATTCATTTTAATTCATGGAGATGTCTAACTCCATCGCCAAGGTCACTGCCGACTGTAAACGTTGGAACTCTCCCAGCAGTCCCACACAAATGCACAAATGATTCTTGTTTGAAATACTTAAGGTGATTTATTCTACCGAGAGCACCAACACATGAATGCCTGATGAGCGTCTTTCTGGAGACTTGAGCTGAATTTTCAGTTCACGCACTCAACAGTCACTTGGCCTCATTGTCAATCAGCATCCCTTCACTTAAAGCTATTAAAGATTAAACTTGGGCTATTAAAGATTCAAAACCGTTTTGATTTGTTGGTTTCTTTTTAACAGCAGGTACAAAGGTGACAAGAATGAACCCGGCTTAATTGAACTTTTTTTTGGGGCTTTGTTCCCATTTAAATTCTCGCGTTGCATTTAGCCGCTTCTGGTTCAGATCCGGAGCTGTCAGTAGTTGCGTTAAGTAACAGTTAAAAGGCAGGCGAGAGTGACAGCCGCACATAGTCGGATCCTTGATGAATATTTTACAATGTCATTCTTAAATATGGCGTTGTTTTTCTGCTTTGATGACTTTTACCTTCTGTTCAGATGCCCTTGACTAGATTTTGTTGCACATTCGTGAGGAGTATTTTTCCGCCTGATCAAATATAAATACTAACTCTCTGGCTGCTAACCTTGCTCTGTTTTTCAGATGTAACAACCGGACACAGTGTGTCGTTATCACTGGGTCAGATGTCTTTCCAGATCCTTGTCCTGGGACGTACAAGTATCTTGAGGTCCAGTATGAGTGTGTGCCATACAGTAAGTGCTATTTTACCTGCTTCTGATGCCGTAAAGCATAAAGCCTTTCTTTCTTCTTCCTTCCAGACTTTTTTTTCCTTTCTTCCACTTATGAAGCAGACATATGTGAAACTCTTGTAAGTCTTGGGTAGTTTTCACACTTGAGGGGGGCATGATGGGTGTTCGGGGGTAACTCAGGACCATTTAGCTCAAGAGTCTGGTGAATTGAGATTGCTGTTTTACCAGTCCCTTGTGGCCTGGTTCGCATTTGATGTTAAATTCAATGCTGGCCACAGTAGATAGGCACTAGAACATCTGGTGCACCACAGCCCACCACACACGGGGCCCAAGGCTGCTGACCCGGCCAACAGAATCCACAGATCGCAGTCTGAACAAGCACCTATGTCTGATCCATGGAGCCCCAACCCCACAATCCACAGCACCCAAAAGATCCACTATTAGTGTCCCCCGAGAGGTCTTGTGGAGTCATGGCCCAAAGGGACAGAATTGTCCTGGTGCCACAAGAGGAACCTACACAATACTGGCCATAATGTTTTGCGTTGTAATGTTAAGGCTGATTGGTGTATAACTTTCTTTTGCCTGCCCCCGTCAAGGGGTTGCCACAGCGGACCATCCAATCGTCACACAACTTGGCACAGGTTTTCCTTAACTTGGTCAGATACCCTTCCTGACACAACTCTTCCATTGGGATTGGCACTACGGGGTGTGGCAACCCACCAACAGCGGGGCTCAAACCAGGATCCCCTATTGAACAACCTAGAGCCACCAGTCCCCCATGATTGGTGTAATTAGCTCACCTATGGGGGTCCAAGTACACTAAGACTTTCCCAAGTCTTGTTACTGGACTACATACATTTCCTGTTCATTTTTGTTAACTAAATAATGGCATATGAAAATTTTGGCAAGTTCTAAACCCGCTAGGATCAGTTGACTTTTATTATGTGTTCATACAAAAAAAAAAAAAAACAGGGGGTACTAAGTTTTGAACATCACTGTATGTCCATAATTTCTAATACTAGAACAGCTCCTTATTTGTGGCTATTCCTGAATGATGGCATGCCATGTTTAAAAAACGTGCCTTGAAATGAAAATGAGGAAAAATGAAAATTTAAAAAATAAAAATAAAAACATCAAATAGATGAACTCGGTGTGCACCTCTTGCAAAGTTCTTGCAAAAATCACTCCTGGGCGCAGACCCGAGTGTTCATGCCAAGTGTGAAAACGCCCTTAGAATACTCCTTCCTCTTTTTTTAACAAAATAAATGGTGTGATTTTGCTTTCGAGCAGTAACAACTGCGCAGTAAATAACCTCAATCCCATCTCATGCTTCTTCAGAACATGGCTGAAGGCGTCGGCTTTAAAACAACCTCCTGAACACTACAGCTATTTGTACTTTTCCACTACATGAAACTGCAGTTATTTTGCCAGAAATAGGCAATATCATCTAGTGAAACATTATTGATCTTTGCACTCCTACTCAGCGATGAGAGCGGTCTGTGGAGAAACATATCAAAATTCAAAAAAGCCATTGCTTAACATCTGGGACATGGCATAAAAAATTGGATTAACTTGAATTTATGAAAAGAGGAGAAAAAAAAAAAAAATCCTTGAATATGATCCACCCCGAAATGGCATTGAATAATAATAAAAAAAACGTGTTTATTTATTTTTCCCTGAAATCAATGATCAGAGGTCATGCCCGAGCCTGTTCTGAGGAATTATGCAGTCAGATGATCCACTCCATCAGCGGATAATATGATGCTATTAATAACCTGTGTATTATTTTATTTGATGTGTTGTCTGTTGGGAAGCAGCTCTGGAAACATCATTAACTAAACTGCCAGTTACTGTGCACTGAAAAATGACTGAAATGCACTATTTTAAAAGCATTAATCCAATCGGTAACCTAGCCGATTATTTATTCTCTAGCATTTAGGTATTTTACTGTCAGCCAAAACACGGTATTGGTGCTGGTTTTATTATTATTTTTTATGTTATACACATAATACAGAAAATGTGTGCACGGAAATAGCTACTTTTGATGTTTATGCAACATGGAAGTTACTAATCTTACTTCACTAAAAATTTCAAGTTGGACATTTCAATTTCAAGGTACATTTTTCAGCATTATACGGTCTCTCTTCAAACATTAATCATTTAAAATGCTATTTATTCATATTTCTTTATGAGTATTAATAGTAAAATTGGTGTAAGCTTCTAGAAGCATATGACCTGTAAAACGTGTTGCTTAAGCAGGTTTTTAGTAAAAGCTTAAAAAGCAAAAAAAAAAAAAATCTGTAGTGTCCATAACCATCTCAAATTTATGTTGCGATATCTTAACAATTTAGCATTTTAGAATAATACACTTTTTCAGGTTTTTGTCTTTTCATGTGAAATCTAAATCAGCCAAGTTTCATCTGAACGACAATTAAGATCAATGAAAGATTTGAATTCAAAAAAGTTACGGACACTATGGACATCAAAGGGCATGAAATTCTATTTAGCAAATGTGTTTCTTTTTATCTTATAAAAATATAAAGTGTATGCACATTTACAAAAAAAAACAAAAAAAAAACGAAGCATGGCTCAAAGATAAGAAGCATTAAGTATTATGAAAAATGATTGTTATATGATCCTGTTCACTTTTTCACCTAGACGAGACACTTTTTAGCTCCAATACCATGTTTTGGCTGTGTTTAAAACACTTATTCAAACCGAGCAACGTTGCGAATGGTTTCGATCAAGCCTTCTTGACGGAAAACAGAAACGGAATAAGGTTAAAAATACATGATTATTGCTACTGAAGGAAACGTGCACAACTGGGAGCGTAGTTATTTTTTTTTCTTAAACACATCTCTCTTAATTAGACTATGTCTTCTCATTAGTCTTTGCAGCTGAATAGGTCTTGTTTTTTTGATTTAGTGCAATTCCATGTCTGCAGCCGTCCCTCTGAAAGTTGTCTGCGCCGAATCGAAAAAAAAAAAAAAAAAGCCCCCGTCTACTGAGTCATCTGTTAATCTCTTCTCCAGACATGCCTGTTTTTTTTCCACTTACATTTGGGTGTTTAAGTCCTCTAGTTTTTCAGATCAGCCCTGAATTGGAGCACACGCTCTACTGCTTTTTGCCAGTGAATACTTTTTTTTTTTTTTTTTTTTTAAGAAAGCTTTTATTTACAGCTGTGGTCATCAGCTATATCTCTAGCGCCATTGATTTTTTTTTTTCCATGGAATAAGAACATTTTTTCCCTTCTGAAAAGTCGTTGAGAGAAGAAAAAGATATGGAACCTGTCAAGGGTTTTTTTTTTTTCACCAGCTGTAATGAGTCCTTTACTCTTTGGCATGTGCTGCCTTGAATGCTTACGACCAGAGCCGGGGCCTGATGTACAAACGACACGTACGCTCAAAACAGGCCCTGTAAAGAAAAGAAGAAAAAAAAAAGTGTATACAATCTGTTACGCACACATGGAGATTTATAGCAAGTCAGTGACATGGAAATATGCATTTCTTTGCAGACTTTTACTGGTGTGTGTAATTTGGCAGTGAAACAGAATATAACAATATTACGGTCTATAAAAAATAAAAATGAACTGGTGTATTAGTGTTGCAGAACAACTGACAATAGACATGTGGACTGTTTTAGACTCTATGAAAGGCGTGTCTTTATGGATTGAAGATTTTCTGGCTTATGAGCCGTTTTTTTATTTTTTATTTTTTTAAATAAATTCCAGAGTGCCTGTTGGAATTGGCTTCCTCAATAAGAACAAGAAATCCCTATAAGCCTACCTTTGTTCACAATAGCAAGCGCCAGAATGACAGGTGATCATTTATTTGCTATGTATGTGTACGCGGAAGAGCAACAAGAGGCGGCGGGATTTGGATTTCTTTTTTCAATCCTGTGCAAATTAGCTTTAACGCAGAAAAGCGACAAATCCAAGCGATTAGTGAGAAAGATTACTTGGTCTGCTCCTATGGCGCGTCTGAATGATTTGAATTCAGTTCCAGGTTCAGTATGAATCCAAAAAGTTAAACGTCTATACAGTAGTAGGGGGATGTTGGTGTCTCACTGGACTGGTGGGCATTGGTAATGTAGGTGTCTCACCTGCCATGTGGAAGGCCCATGTTCGATTTCCAGCCAATGGCCAAACCATAACCACCGGATGTGGTGCCGGTGCCAAACCAGGATAAAACAGAAGGGTTGCGTCAGGAAGGGGATCCGATGTAAAATCTGTGCCAAGTTTTCTGCAGGTTGAAACAGGAGCATTCGAAAGACCAACACTAAAATGTATGTACGTAATTGAGTTGTACTCCTGGATGCCTATCTCAGGAGACTTCGGGCATGATTCTCATTCACACACACTACGGGCAATTAGCCTGATCTGCATGTTACTGGATTGTGGGAGGAAACCCACCGAGCACATGGGGGAATATTGCAAACTCCATGCACACAGACCCAGAGGTGGGAATCGAACCCGGACCCTGGAGGTGCAAGGCCACGGTGCTAAGACTAAGCCGTCATTCCGGCCATTAAGTAAACTATTATAATAATAATAATAATAATAATAATAATAATAATAAAAAAAATATCCAAGCATGTACAATGCCAATCAAACTGGAGTACATTATAAACAAAATGGATATGTATAGTTCTAGGCTATATGTTTCTGCAGCCATGACAACCTACAAGACGCAAGAGCGACTGGTTTCTCGCTAGTGTGAATGTAGTGTTGACGCCCCCTGATGACTTTACCCGCAGGTACTATTCAGCAGGAACATGCTGACCGTTGTTCTTCATCCGCGAGCTGTGTCGTGTCAGCCTTTTGAGGCGCCGTAATGAGGATGTCACAGGCCAACATCAAAAGGCAATTTGCAGCGATTGCCTGTTTTCCTCGACATAATCAGCGCAACCGTCTGATCGCTGCAATAAAAGCACCATCCGGGAATGAATTTGTTTTTGTTAACAGAAAACATTAATACTCCATTAATGTGCAAGTGATCTGTGATGCGCTATTGACTCTGACTAATGTAGTTGTGAGATGGCCTTGGTCAACATTCTCTCATTTTATTCAGCAGTAGTGTATAAGTCTGTTTGCTTTAGGTAGTTAATGTTAGTGTTTTTGGAGGTTTATATTTTTTGGGGGGGCTGCAATAGTCCTATTTATATGCTTATGAGATCATGACGAATATGAATAGGTATAATACTTTTTTTTTTTTTTTAGGGATTAGACCATAACATATATTTCTCTGCAACCTCATGTGCACGATTTTTTAAATGAAATTTAAACCATATTTTAGGGTAGGACCTCGACGAAGTTTTCTCCTTGAGGCCCCTGGCCAGTCTGCTCGAATAGACGGACTCGGCTTGAGAAAATCATCTGCCATGTGCGCTTTAGTTTTTATTCACTGTTCTCACAGGCTAATGGTGTAAGTAATTACGTGAATTATTATTTTTTTTGTTGTAATTTTCAAGTACGCAGCAAGTTGAAAAGGCGTCCTTCAGGCCCCTCTAAAAACCTTCAAGAACATGCCTATAATCAGTCCTTTGGTTTTCTGGCTCTTGGCTCATTTCTCTGTCTCTGTCTTCCACTCTTACTTTCTTTAACGATTAACCTTCTTTCTTCGTTAATAGGGACGAACCAAATGTAGCGACATCAATAGTCATATATAGCAGGGGTTCCCAAATGTTAATTGGTTGCAAGGATATTTTATTTCCTATATCTGGTAGCAGTTATTAATATTATTATTATTAGCATTATGATTATAATTAAGTTCTGCAATCGAGACAGTAATAAGAAACCTCACACATTTTTTTTTTCCAACTTGAACTCAATGAACCCATAAGACATTTTGGGAACCGCTGCCTTACAAGCTATGTGGCTAGATTTTTGTCCTTGCCAACATTATTTTATGTGTTTATAAATCTTTCTATCTCTTACATCCTCTGACTCACTCCGTATAGATGTACTGTACCTGTAGATCTTCTTTATGCTAATCTCATTCTAATCTTTCTCTGCCTTGACGCTCTTTCCACTTTTTTCCACTGCTCAATAGAAGTGGAGCAAAAAGGTAAATGGCCGCTCTGGTTCTCGGTCCTCAGCTCCTTGTTGTCTGTTTGTATGGTTCTGAGCCGTCCACCTACCCCTACCCCCACACCCCTCCCTTTTTCCCTTTCAACCCCGCTCCCCCCTTTGCCCCCTTATCCTCCCTTATCCCCACATGATAACTAGACCTTGAGATCTCAACGATCTCAGACTTCCATTGACTCCAAATGAAATTAGAGTGCTGTTTGGATGAGATGTTCCATCATAATCGACATTTTCTACATCACTTTCTTTATAGATATGCTTTGGTCTCTGGGTGTTCAACCTGAAGATCCTGAAGAAACTTATAAGATTGCTCAAAAAGTCCATCATCTGTTTTTACCAAATTGAGAACTATTTTTACCATGATTTAAAAAAATTTAATAATAATAATAATAATAATAATAATAATAATAATAATCTGGCTTATCTATTTGGCTTATTCCAATCACCATCCATGAGACATTTTCTGATTAAGATGGTTGGTCATGGGAGAGGGAGGTCTTCAATACCATCTATCGATATATATTTATATACGTGATATTCTTCACATCATAAAACGCACATACATTGTGCTCTGTCCAAATTTCAAGACTGATGTTTGATTTCCACAAGGCCTCCTTCACCCAGTGTCAGCTCAATTCCTTCTCTGTCTCTCTCTCTCTCTCTTGCTGTTTGTCATCCTATCTGTCCCAAGAAGCATTTTTGGCATCCTGCTCCACTGTCCTTTCCCTGCCTCGTCCCTCCTATCACGTGTCATGCGTGTTGTTTGTTCTTTCCTCAGACATGATTCATGTATGTGTGTGTTTTATTTCTAAGGTATAGCACTGATAGAACTCTATACCTTCAGTTATCTGATGCCAAGTTCAGCTGATTTAAAAAAAAAAAACAGTAATGAATCCTTACTTAGGGAACATTTGCACAACTGAACCTACACCTCTCTTTTTCTGTCTCTCGCTCTTGCTCCCTCTCCCTCTCTGTCCCTCTCTCGTCTCCTTTCGTTTACAGGAGGTCTTTTGCAGTTCTTTCACCTTTTTCACTTACAGTTACTTGTGTTAAGATGTCTAAGGGAGCAAGGCCATATCGAAACATATCAGAGCTGTTCAAACTTACTTAACCTTTTGAATCTCCTCTCAACTATGCACACCACCACACCGTCAAAACGAGTTTGGGATCTAAAATCTTATGAAATACATGCTTTACACACACACATACACATACACATACTTTATCTTGCAGTTTTAGAACAAGATATCGACTCGAAGTTAAAGAATCTTTGCATTTCTGATTCTTTGTCTCGTGGCTTTCGTTTCAGTTTTCATTTGTCCCGGGACGTTGAAAGCAGTGTTGGAACCGGTTTTTACATTTGAGGCTGAGCAGCAAGCAGGAGCTTGGTGCAAAGACCCGCTGCAGGCTGGAGACAAGATCTATTTCATGCCGTGGACGCCATACCGCACCGATACGCTAATCGAATACAATTCGCTCGAGGATTTCCGCAACGGCAGGCAAATGACCACATACAAGCTGCCTCACCGGGTAGATGGCACCGGATTCGTGGCCTACGATGGCGCCATCTTCTTCAACAAGGAACGTACGAGGAACATTGTCAAGTTCGACTTGCGCACACGTATCAAGAGCGGTGAGGCCATTGTGGCCAACGCTAACTATCACGACACGTCACCTTATCGCTGGGGAGGCAAGACTGACATCGATCTGGCTGTTGACGAACGTGGATTGTGGGTAATTTACGCAACGGAGCAGAACAATGGGCGCATTGTCGTGAGCCAGCTGAACCCCTACACTCTGCGCTTCGAGGCCACGTGGGAGACGTCGTATGACAAGCGCTCAGCCTCCGACGCCTTCATGGTGTGCGGGGTGTTGCACGTGGTGCGCTCTAGTTATGAGGAGAACGAAAGCGAGGCCAGCAAGAGCCATATCGACTACGTCTATAACACCAAGTTTGGTCGTGGCGAGTTCACAGACATCCCCTTCCCCAACAACTATCAGTACATTGCTGCTGTGGATTACAACCCTCGAGACAACCAGCTCTACGTATGGAATAATTTCTACATCCTGCGTTATGAGCTGGAGTTCGGCCCACCAGATCCTGACGAAGGTAAGAATCGCTATCCTGTCTTTGTTTGAAATTGCTGATAGTTTGTTTGTCTGCTGAATATAAATACACAGGGTAGAAAAATTCTGCTTTAATTCTCTATCAAAAGTTTTTCATTCCTATCTCTCTTAATAAAATCACAGCCACTTGCTCAATTCTTGCGCCTCTAAAATGCAGACAATAACACAAAGAAAAACAATAACAGCAAACGCTGACGTGACCAACTCTGGATAAACCAGCTACCCAGGAAGGCTGATTAACGGCTCAACCACTCGCTAATAAAGAGGCTCCGACCTCATTGAGTGTCTAATCTCGAGGCCCTTGGCCCATCTATTATGACCGTGACATGGTTAACCTTCTTCCCTCTACACTTGTGTGCATCATGATGTGAAATATGCTATTGCTATCTTGTGCAAATGCTCAATGAGCCTAGAGTTGACCCTCTACCTCCTTGGCGCTTTAAAGATACCCGCGAGACCCTGTTGCCATGGCCACCTCATCAGAGAATATCTGATGAGATATGTAAAGCAGATTTGGATGATTTCCAACATTACTGCAGGAAGTGCAAAGGACAAATGCATAGTGCACTCCCACGAGAGTCCGCAAATCACTGGTGGGATGAGGTCAGATGCATGGGTGTGTGTTGAAGAAGAACTCGCATACCGAGGAGTGTTTGCTATATGGGCTCAATTTGAACGATTCCGATCTTGAGAGCCGAGAGGAGGCAGGTGTGTAACCAGACAGCACTTTTCCATCAGATGGATAATAGGTCTAATTACCCAACCACTCCTTTGAGTGTGAGTGGGAAACCCTGGCAACCGCTCCCACATCCGCCCATCCTCCCTACGGGCAACATTATCTTTCTCGCAGTGCCAGTCGCTTTATGCATATAGATGAGTGCTTGTCAGAACAGGGTAACATGGAAGAGAATCTCTATGCCGTGGACTTTATTTTCTGTCAAATTACTGCCCATTAAGGATCCAGAATGTTTTCCTATCTCATGCGCAGTGTTCCCAGGAATTGGCTCCAGATCTTGACCGTGATTCTCATGCATGAATAAACATCCAAGGATGACAAACTAAATCCATTAGGATGCTAGACAGAGCTGAAATATCTCTAGCCATCACTTTATAGTGATGTTCAATGAAGTCTCCTAAAAGAAGTCTGAGAAATGTGAGCAGATTAGAGCAAATATGTTAGTTATTTCAAAGTTTTGTCTTTTTTTTTGGTGAAGTTTGTTCAATTTTAAGTTAGTTTATCTTGTAGCCACGTAGCAATTTGTGAGGAAGATTAATGCAACAAATGACAGTGGACTGTGCAGAGGAGTCTCGTGTACATCTTGTGTACATGCATGAAAAGTTCAATCAAGTATAATCAGCCTTAAGCTTCCCTTTCCTAATTGAGCTTCAGAAAGCAACACGATTTGGGTTTTAGTTCACAGTATTTACCTGGTACCTCTGAAATGTTGCTTTGAAAGGTCAGCACTAAATTTTCCCATTTGTAATTCTGACTTTGACCACTGGCCTTTAGGTGGAATATCTTAAGTTGTGTGATATATTTCCCATTTGTTAACTTCACTTAGCTCCACCGCACCAAAGTAAACATTTCTCTTTTTTTGTCACAGCTGCTCAACCTGTTATTGACTGGACCCTGAAGTTGTCTTTCCCAGTGAAATCTTACAGTATTCATGAAAATAATATCACTGCAAACAACTTTACCGCGTATCAACTACTTGCAAAATGTTGCCTTTATTTACAGCAATAGCTAACGTATATACAAGATGTTTTGTGCTTGTAGAACTACACATTGTGTTTTCTTTATAAATTTTGTATTTTTTTTTTTTTGTATCTTCAATACTTACATAAGTCTAGTCTGGAAGCAACCTCTTGACAAGCTACAATTAAGTCGATCTAGACACTAGAATTTTAATGGGCCCACCATGGATGCGTGCAAACAGCCTGCTGACGCTCTGACGCTCGCATGTATGTAAATGTGATTAACAGCAGAATTATCATAATTGCCATCCGCGGGTGATCACAGCAGCGTGACAAAGAACAGTTGAGATTGCAGTGCATTTCCAATGAAGGGCATGAAATATTCAGCTTATTTTATTGCCTCCTTCTTTAGATGCTTTTTCTAAACTCTGATATTGTGGTAGCGTTAAGGTAGCGTGTAGTGAGACGCCTGTCTGGGTTAATCTGACATCTAGACTCTGCTGTGTTGTACATTGCAATTTCTTCTCACTGCAGTTCCTCCCTATTAGTGCTTGATAACTATGAACTTAATCAATATCTTCAGCAGTTTGACAAAAGAATTAGACCTAGCAGTTCTCATATGCAGATTGCACTACGATATACAGTACAGACAATGTTCTGTAACAGGGAGAAAATGTCATGTCCTTATACGAGGACATTCAAATCTCAAGAGGTTAAGTAGTGCCACAGCCGCAGTTTTGTACTTAGCTCTGAGTACAAAACAGATTGTTACGAGTTGTTGTGTGTTGCCAAAGGCAATAGACATATAGTAATAAACCAGATTGTAGGGTTGTTTGGTAGTTGTGGAACAATTACATAAATGGTCAATAAATGGAGTATAAATGCAAGTAAATGGCTCAGGTTTACAAGGTCACCATGCTTTGCAATTCTTCGCCTGTTTAAATATAAATGCTATGCTCTTTTTCACCGTTATAAGACGTAATAAAATAAAAGCGGATGTAATTGTGCTGAGACAGTGCCTTGAAATTGCGAACGTTTTAAGACTAGATTGATTGCTGCCTATCTTCTCAGTTCATGATTAAGTCCCAGGACTGTGTCAGCACACGAATCGCCAACTGCCCTGTAAAGAAGCGGGACTTGGGTTACATGCATGTTTTATGTATTTGCATGCATTTATGAACAGCCATTAGGCCTACACTAATGTGGACTCCTGTATTGCTGAACGGGGCCATTGTAATAAATCGTGATTTGCTTTAATGAAATTACCACCATGGCTCCGCTCGGGGCGGTTTCACAGAAACAGTACTGGATTGATTCTTTAGATTAGATGGTTAGCTCGGGCTGTTAGAGCATTTGTAAGATAAAGTGAATTGTAGGAATATTGTAACATGATGCTATTATGAGGATACAGGATACCATTTCATTGGCTTTTCTGGTATTCGCAGTCAGCCCTAAATGTTCCTCAGGTTCCTGTAATGTTAAACATTTCTAAACAGCAGAATGTTACTAATACATTTACACTAATGGCGCAGGGACAATGTAGGCTCAGTGGTTAGGGCTTTGGGTTACTGATTAGAAGGCTAAGCGCTCAAGCTCCAGCACTGCCAAGCTGTTGGGCCATTGAGCAAAGCCCTTAACCCTATCTGCTCTGTACCATGGCTGACCCTACATCCTTATCCCCGGCTTCTTAACAAGCTATGATATGCAAAAAAAAAAAAAAAAAAGCTTCATTGTGCTGTTAAGTATTTGTGTTTGATGCCACCTTTTTTAAGTCTAAGAACTGCTGCTTATCATGGTCTTCCTTTAATATCTCTGATGTTGTTTCAGGGTGAAAGCTGACAGAGATAGGGTAATTTATTCAAGAAAGACAAAAAACTAATATGAACAAAGGTTGCTTCCTTTTTTCATATGCGACAGGAGCCCAAGTGAAGCCTTTATCTCCTGGTGTGGTATTAAAGAGCTCCTCTCAAGCTCACAGCATGCGGGGCCACTTGTAGCTCTCACGATAACAGTGCCGCATGAGGCGCTTGTTAAACTTGGCATGGAAATATTGGAGTTGTGCCACAATACACATGTCTTTTGACATTGGTGAAGCACAACCCGATGGTGTAGGAGTTCTCTTTACACAACATAACGTTTTTGGAATGCGGCTCGAGCTCTTGGATCGTATTTCACTGGTCACTGCCGGGCTGTGAACAGCTGAGACACGCATAAATGGATTAGCAGTGCTGTACCGGAGATCCTTTCTGTATTGTATATCAGGAACCGTGCTAATTAACTAATCTTTTTCTCAATGCTTGCAGTGTGCTGAACTTCACGGTTAGGGGTTTCGGCTTGTCCCTTAGGCTTACATCACTTACACTATATATAGCCGAAGGATAAAGATTATAATAACGTGCATAACAAACAAAAAGGTGTCTTATTTCTACTTTAATCCATGAATTGCACCATAGAGGCGTGGCACAGCGGGTGCAGTAGGTAGCATTGCTGCCTCAAAGCTCCAGACTCCCGAGTTTGAGCCTGAGATTTTTTTGGAAACACTCTGTTGTCCACTTTCCTCTAGTCTCTTTAAAACACGCCTTGCTGGCTATGCTAAATTGCCGCTAGCTTCAAATGACTGTTGCCCTATCCGGAGTGTACAGTGGCACCTTGGCATACGGATTTAATCCATTACAGAGGCGACTTAAGGCAAAAAATGTGCATTGCAACAATGCTTTTTTACCAATACTTTTAACAATTTTCACCACTGTAATCATATTTTTACATATAAAAACAACCAAAACATTTAGAAAAGACATGGAAATGAAGGAAAACAAAAAAATAAATAGACTTTAAACCTAAATTAAGTTTAATTTGTGATTCCTCTTGGCACTGGCTGCTTTAAAAAAAATTTACTCAAAAGGTGGTCCGTTTCCATCTTGCTACCGTCCTTGCTAATTCTTTGGAGCCATGATGCTACTGTATGTCTTCACTAAATCTTGCACACACACACACACACACACACACACACACACACACACACACACACAAAAAAATCTGTTTCTGTGTGGTGAAATGTTTTATATTTTTACAGAAATGAGTAAATTGAGCATTTGTACACTAGCTAAAATATCTACTGTATAACTAGCTATATTATGATGATTAAAGTACTGATAGCTTTTTAATAATATTTCATATAGACTATAATCATATATTTATAAAGTTATACAGCCGGTTTTAGTGTCAGACAGCTTTTAGTATTGAGTATTTATCACCATAGTCTAGCTAATCAGCATTCAGCTAGTTTGCATGGGCAGAGTTACAGTATTAGCATGCTAGCTACAGGAATACAGATGCTAGTTTAACTTCATTAAATAACTGAAGTAAATTGTTGTAACTGAAGTAAAAGTTTATACATTTCTCTTTTGACTTGAGTGAAAAAATTGACAATGTATTTTACATTTACCACAGGATTTATTACATTCGTAATAGAATTTTAATCTTTCTCTAGTCCGACTGAGAGACTAGCTAGCTGTTGACTTTAAGTTTTATTCTACAGTATTATCGTTTTGCCCATAATTTAACTCTTTCTATTAATTGATAAATGTTATCTAAGCTTCATAACACATCATGACTTTTTTTTACAGACTTTCCTTTTTATATAACCTTTTCCAGAAAAAAAGATTTATAAGGAGATTTAAGCTAAGCTAATTAATTAAAAGTCATATAAAATCACAATGCGTAGTTACCGATGACTATAGTAAAATCACATACTTAAATTTTTTAACCAAATAAATGCTTATAATGAAGGACTACACCTAAAATA
Source organism: Leiocassis micropogon (assembly GCA_028565275.1). Classification (NCBI taxonomy): domain Eukaryota; kingdom Metazoa; phylum Chordata; class Actinopteri; order Siluriformes; family Bagridae; genus Leiocassis; species Leiocassis micropogon. The sequence continues at coordinate 3,960,700 of JAOVVA010000044.1, forward strand.
ATACTAAATATTAATGAAACATTTTAGCGGGTTGTTTTGTTGATTTGTGTCCTCTTGGATTTGAGTTTGGATTGGTGCCTGGAGGTTTTAGAAAATGAAACAAACGCATGGCTATAAAACAGGAAATCACACTGATTCGACTGAATTTTTTATGGGCTTTTACTGTAAAAGGAGCCTGGCAATAAAGTACGTACTGAACACACTTAAGCACCGGCAAATTAAACACCTCATAGTGATATTTAAAAGGATTGCCTGAAATGCACACACACAGTATTACCTTGGCCTAAAGAATTAGAAAGTCATAATCACACGAGCTAATCATTTCCAGGAGAATTTTCAAATTAATGCAGAGAAAATGGATTTGCCTCAGAGCCAGTATTGATCTTAGAGGCAACGAGTGAAACCATAAAATTAATTACTTTCATCAGTCACGAGAGGCTTCATGGAGATGTAGCGCGATTCATCGAGACGAGTGTCCCGACGTCTTGCCGCGATCGCGTCCATCATTGAGATGAAATGCGAAATGAGAAGCGCACTGCTATATGAACGCTAACCGAGCGCACACTGGTGTGTGTCACTCATGTATTCAGAGTCATTAGCGAGGTTAAAGGTCCCCATCCAGAGGAGAAAGAACCTCGCTGGGGAGAGCCTTGAGGTCTGTTGCCATGGCGCCAGGGAAGTAGAGGCATGTGGAGTCGAAATGAAAGCAGAAAAGAAACATGCATTGTGTCTCTTCTCTCAGACTCGCCGTTTGTCTTCTTTGTTTTTTTTTGTTGTTGTTTTATTTATTTATTTTTCGTTTGACCAGAGGCACGGCTTCTGTGCTGAGGATAATAAGCTGCAGCTTGGCACTTGTAAATTAGGGTTTGCCAAACACATGCTGGCACCGATCCGCCCGTGTCTTTTAAGAGCCTGTGATGGGAGAGTATCAGTCTGTTAACGGTTTACATTTACATAGTCGAGAATCACTGAGCACCTGTTCGACCGACGTGATTAGCGGATGATGAGTGTCTGTTTAGCAAATCTGGGCTATACCCACAGAAGGAGATTGTTTCACCAAATCATCGTTTTCGCATCAGATTGCACAAATTCAGACTGAATCGTTTATATTTAGCGAATATGGAATCTCTGAAGACTGAAACTATTGATTAACCCCGGTAAGTTGATGAAATATTGCTAACAAATATTGCTTTTAGTTGAAGCAATGAATGCCTAATAGAAGCTTTATAATAATCTGACATAAGTATGGGTTATCAGGTTTCTGGCCGTGTAGTAGTACAATATAATCATAATCATATTGTGCTCAATCATTTCAAATATTGTATGAGGGGTATTCAGTTCATACCGGGACTTTTGATTGTTCAGAATAACAGAACAGTTATGGAAAAAAAAAAAAAAAATTCTCTTTAGAATTTCCTCCCAGTGCTTTAAAATGTTCTCAGTACGCCAGAGCCATGATCGAACTGCCTGCTCCACCTCTGAAACACTAGCCTCCCAGGAACTCCTTAAATGGCCCAAACATGTGGAAAACGTCAGGACTGTATGGGCAATAACTCTCAGTCGAGTTCCTGTATTGTGCAAGTGGTGTTGGTGAATGATTGTGCGTACAGTTCCCACAGACAGATGCGTCTCTTCAGCAAGCTGTCAACAAGTTATCCGTTGATTTTCAAGGATCAGCCGTTTTACTCGGAACGACAGTGTTCACAGGTAAAGACTGCAGTGGGCACCGTTCAAATGTTTTAATGCGGCTAAGAGTCTCATCACAGTACTGTGCTTGAAGTCTTCTTTAAATGTTAATCAGCTTCATTGTTCTGCTCATGAGACAAAAAGTCCCAGTTTGACTTGGACGCCCCTCATATATGGCATATACAATCACACTGCATGTTATTCATTTTAAAATGTTTTTAAGGCAAATTTTTGTTAGCAAATCTACGTATTATAACGGATACTGTATGATTTTTAAATGCCCTCAAGTATCAGGATATTATTTTTTTTGTTCATATCACCCACTCTTAATAAATCCTAATTCTCTATTTTGAGTCCTGCATGTCCCGTGCTCACGGATATTTCATCAGCATCAGCAGTAAATAAGATGAAAATCGATAAATGAAGCAAAAGCGAAGTTCAGGCTATAATTATCTTTTCATGGGGGAAAAAAAAAAAACAGAATAGGAAACTGAGACAGATTCCCATCTGCATGCATTTAAGAGTGTCGTAATCATGGTGAGAGGTGATTCGACAAAATCAGGTCGTCTGGAGTGGCGCTGCCACTTACATAACAACAGATTTGCTCCACTAAAATAAATCTTGTGTAGAATGATTACTTTTACAGCTCTTTCAGGTCACTCAGAGTTTCAAATGATGTGCAATCAAAGCAGAGGCCTACTCACGCAGCCCTAAAAGAGAAGCCTCATTTTTTTTTGCCTTCCTTATTTGCAAGAACCTTCTGCTGTGTTTAGCTTAGTTTAGGCCTTTTAATATTTCTGCTGCAACTCAGGAGAAAATGTATTGATCGCTGATTTCTCCAGCACTGAGCATTAACTTTTAGAAATGCCTCCTTAAGTGGTGCAGATTTTAAGCTTAAGCCTTCTTGCTCTTCTGTGCACTGGAGGTCTGGGTCATTGAACTTTAGTAAAAGATGTAAAGTTTGCTAACGCTGCTTTGCCGGAGAGAACCGAGCAGCGTGATGCCGAACAAAAACAGTCGGCTGAATTGAGATTCAGCGCCCGGAGCCTGTTCCTCATCACACCTCTATATTGTATGCCGTCAGCTGCTGGGTAAAGTGGCGCTTTGCCTCCGATGCTAACAGAGGAAGGCGTGTGTCTGTGTGTTGCAGGTGTTGCCAGAGGTCGAAACAAATCTGTCGAGTGACAGGTGGCGGAACAACCCGCGCCACGAGAGCTCGCGAAAAATCAGACCGCTAGATAAAACAGGCATCTGTCTCAATCAGGATTTGATTTAGGCCCGGGATATGCGAGGAAGCAGTCACAGATGACTTTGGTCACTGGGTCACATGATCGATCGCCAGGATGACGAGCGGCTGATGAATTGCCTCACTGAAGGCCATTTATTCACCCGGCTTTTAGTCATTCTTTATTCACAGATCACATTGTCTACATGTTAAAAGCCGCTGCCGCCATTTTATTCCTTTTTTGTTTTTATTTTTTAAATAAGGAATTAAAACAAATAACACACATTATTTTTCTTTTGCTGTCAGTATTCCTACCATGACATTTAAGATGAGGATTTTTGTTCCTGCTGTTGTGTGAAATATAAAGAGCTCTTTTTCTTTTATTTTTTTAATGACATCTAATCCTGGAACCTGAAACCTATTAAAAGTTAGAGCTCAACTTGCAACCTAAATCCCATTAAAAGTTCAAATTTAGCTTCGCCACATTGTGTTGTTTTGCTGCTTAATGCCCAATTCATACAGGCTGAAGTAGCAGAGCAAAGCAATGCCTCATAATTCTGTACTGGTGTGTGGAGCGGGATTTACATCTTGCACACTCGAGCCTTAAAAACATTGAAAAAAAAGGCTGAGAAACCTTTTTGATCTGAATATATTACGTTATTTATTTCGTTCTACTTTTAGAAGGAAAATAGAAAAACAAGTTTTTATATATTACTTTGATATACAGTATAATCAGATATGAAATGTGAAACATAATATGTTTTTTCTTTAAAAGAATACTTTTTCACTTTATATTTATATACATTTGACCAGTCAAAACTATAAAAATAGCACATATGGCATTATGTAATTAACTATCCAACAGTCAGTTGTTATTTAAAGACATGAAGGTCAGCTGCTCTCGAACAGTTCTTGCAAGAACAGTATTGTGTCAAGTGCATTTGCAAAACCTATCAAGCATCATGTTGAAACTGGGTCTCTTGGAGACCATCCGAAGAAAGCAAGACCAAAACTTTCATTTAGTTACCAGCCTCAGAAATCACCAATTAACCTCAAACAGCACCTCAGATTAGAGCCGTTATCAAGGCTTTACCGAACATGAGTAGCAGATACATCTCAATATCAACTGTTCAGAGGAGATTATTGTATATTTTGGATAAACGCCTTCAGCATTGATTTACAGTGTAGAAAGAAATAAAAACCAGAACATTTTTTAATTAGGAGGTATGTCCTCGTGTGTCTGCGTGCATGGAGTTTGCATGTTCTCCCTGTGCTTGGTGGGTTTCCTCCGGGTACTCTGGTTTCCTCCCACAGTCCAAAGACATGCAGGTTAAGGTTAATAGCCATTCCCAAATTGAACGAGTGTGTGCATATGTGTGTGCCCTGTGATTGATTGGCATCCTGTCCAGGGTGTACCCTGCCTCGTGCCTTAAGTCTCCTGGGATAGGCTTCTCGCCCCCTGCAACCCTGTATACGGGATAAAGCGGTATAGACGATAAGTAAGTGAGTGAGTGAATGAGTGAGTGATGTGTGTGTATGTATATATATATATATATATATATATATATAAACCTGCACCTTCTTTACCATCACTCTCTTCATGTTATTATTATTATCATTATTAGCCATACAGTGCTAATAATGATAATCAACTCAATACTTATTGTCCAACTTGTCCAAGAAATGTTAATTTCTTCCCAAAACGAAAACGGATTACAAAATAGACATACATGCATTGTTTGTCTTATGAGTTATTTTAGAATTTCAAAAGGTGTTTCCAAGATGTGAGCGTTTTTATTTTTTTTTTTTTATTTTTTTTTTTGCCCGCCCCCCCCCCCCCCCAAATGTGACTAAAAGAATCCACTTTGCACAGAAGCCTGCGAGCTGCTTGAGGAACTGCAGCATCATTTGGTTTATCCAGACTAAACAAACATGTGCTGATCCTTCCATTATTATCGTATTGTCTCATGGCTGGTATGTTTCCACACTCGTTTAAAAGCTTTTGTAAGTTCCTTCAGCAAGCAGCCATCTGGAAACTCGAGCGCGAGGGAACTTCACACAAAGTTGGAAGTTTACTTTGCTTAAAGTTTGTGTGCTTCTAGCTAGCAAACTAAGCAGGATCTTTTAGAGTTAAGAAAGGCTTCGTGCTTTCTTTTTTCATGTTGTTAAGCACACATGAGCTTTCTCCTGTCCATTTATTTAAGCTTGCTCACACCTTATTGCTGACAGTCATCGCCTCTGATGGACTACATGTCCTTGATTTTTGATTATTGCTGACTTCACTGACTCTTAAAATGACAGCTAATTGAGGTTCGTTTCCCGGTGAGCGCTGCTGGACGACCCCCAAGCGTTCCTTTCTTCTGCCCGCCTGTGAAATTGGTCGGCATAATCAAAAGAAAATTGTAGAGCTGCCAGACAGGAGATGTCAGAAAAAACAGTGAGGCGGACTAGGTTGTTGTTTTCTTCTCTTGGTCTTTTTCTCCTCCTTTTACTCCTTTTCTTTGCTTTTTTTAATGCTGCAGCAGACCATTTACCTGAATGTGGACAAGAAATCAACTCCGGTGCCAGTGGTGGTGTTATGATTCATGATAGGTGATCGACATGCAGTTTAATGACGTCAACATAAGCCTCTCAGGATGCAAAGGCTTTTTGCTTGGGTTTACAAGGTGATGATCTGTCAGGTGTTTAAGTGATATAGTACTGTGCAAAAGTCTTGAGCCACTTGTCATATTAAATTAAACTGTAACAGACTGCAAAGTGCATAAGACCATTACCATTTAAAATTTGGGTGTTTACGTAACAACTTCAGCAGCAACCTCATTTCCCCTCTCGTCTGTTCCAACCACTCAGCATCCAGCATCACCGGTATAATAATCACCGGCCTGATCATCTGTCATCATTTGCACCTGTTTCTCCTGGTTCATGCCTTAAGTCAGATGTTTTTATGCTTGAATGATCCATAGGTCACTGTGCGGCTTAATAATCAAAAAACATTTCTCTGAAACTGCTCAGGTACAGGGACTGAACTGAAAAGTCAAAGAGTCAAAAAAGTCTTTGAGGAACCCGGGAATACTGTTGCTCAAGACCGCGTTAAAAATACAAGAGTGTCTGGTTCGTTGTAAGCGAAATATGAGGAAATGCATGGTGGCTCAAGACTTTTGGACAGTACTGTATGTTGTGAAACTTAAAATAGTTTTCATTTGAATCCTGGAACGTTGTGTGCTGGTTTCTTGGAGTTTCAGAAAATGATGGTAATGATAGTAGGACAGTAGCTCATTATCTTTAACCACTCGTATGGACTACTCAGTAAGATAATATCATCTTATGATTTATTGGACAACTCAGGTCTAGATGGTTTTCTGCTGCCGACACATCCAGGCCAATTTTTCGTCTTTTATGGTTCATGTTGAGTTTTGGCTGTGACCTCTGCCCAGGCAGAACTGTAAGGGTGGGCAGATCAGCAGGCTGGCTTACTTGGACGAACACATTTGATGTCTGGGGTTTTTTTTTTTTTTTCTTTTATTTTTTTATACGGTACAAAAGAATAAGAAACCAGTAGACTATTTGGGAGAAAAAATTGTTTAAACAAACTGGTAAACAGAGTCCAGATACTTTTTATACTTGTGCAGATACTTGTACAAGTCATATGCTGAACTAAGCACATCAACCAAGGCATGAGAACGTTAGAGCAATTTGCATGCCATTATATAGGCATTGAAGTTAAGAAAGAAAGAAAAATCTTCCTTTAGATCTGCATAGTGTCCTTTAAGGTAATACCTCACCTTTAGGTTGATTTCAGTATATGAAGAGGAAGTCAGTATCAGGTATTTGATAGCATCAAAAGGAACAAGTAAAAAAAAAAGTAGGTTCCTAGAGAGTTTTCTTCTGATGTAGAAAAAAATGCTGCATTGTTACATCCTAGAGAAGCGGCTTTTTGGAGAATTGAACTTTTGAATCCTATTCAGTCCTATTCACAGAAAGAAAGAGGTGAAACATGACAGGGCTTTCTGTGTTAAGAATGAAAAATGGATGTAGTGTCTGTCTATTATTAAATAAAATATAGTGTGGAGCGAATGAATGGAGTGTGTAAGTGAGAAAACAAACATCAGCTTCCTCTTACTGCTGTCTCATTTCATTGCAGGTATAAATCAGTAAATTATCAGTAGAGTGCCATGACCCATAGGGTTTGGATCGTTGCGCTCTAGCTTATTTGTCCCTCTCGGGTTGCTCGGGTTTTCTCAGTGCGACGAAGGAGGGAAATAATGAACTGCATATTTTACCGGAATGTAGAAACAAAAGAAAAGATGTTCCAGATTGGTGGCTTGGACCTCAGCCCGTGGTGCGTTTGCGCGCACACAGGAAATGGAGATCTGTGTCCGATGATGGGTTGCCAGATATGTGATATTTCCTCTTGTGCTACAATCCCCTGCACCCCCCGCCCCCTTCCCCTGTTGGCGTGGTGCACGGCGAGCTCACTTTTCTAGCAGCCCTGATTCAAGTGGCCTCGACTGCGTTCAGCCAGCCCACAGACACATTTACACTTTTCTTGGCGTTATCGTACCGGCGCAAAGTGGGTTAGTGAATTGATATGACTGTTCTCTCACACACTGAAGCATACAAGAAGGAGCTCAAACATGGCCCGATACTTAGCTTCATGAAGCCGTTTACCATCTCACTTAAGAGACAAACATGCCTGAAAAAAATTTATATGAAATCATAAAAAAAAAATGCAGATCTTGTTAGAAATCTAACACTCAACATGAGTATTTTTTCACTGTATCTCAGATACAGTCTAGAGGAATTTCCACCAAGTCTTGCTCTTTTTTGCTTAGACACACATTATTAAGTGATAATAGAGGTAATGTCAGAGAAAAGTGAAATGCACTGAGGCTCGGCTATGTCTCTCACCGCTGACATTTAATCTGGCTGGAGTAACAAACAGCTCCTGTGAGGATGATACCCAGGCGAAGTGACGAGTCGGCATTTACACTGAAGTGCAGAAAATGAAAGACGGCAACGCTTAGACGTTTGCTTTGCTATCAGTTTTGTAGTGGAGACAAAAAAAGAAGCAGCATTCTGGATAGGTGGTAGACCTTTCTTTTTCTTTTTCTTTTTTCTTTTTTTTTATCACTGTATCTGACAAAAAAGTGGTGTGAACAGTGCACTTCACACCAGCCGTTATCACACACAACCCTCAGTGTGTAAGGTGTTGTACTTTTCTGTAGGGGTTACCAGATGTTTAAGTCTGATGAGAGATTTTTTTATGTCCATGGTTCCTAAAGTGTGAGTCTGTAAAAAAAAAAAAAAAAGAAAGAAAAGAAAAACAGTTACAGTAAAAACAACTCGCCATCTGTTTGGTCATTAGCCGATTTATGTGGTCAAGTCAATGGAAGACCAGTTACTCACAAATTAAGACATTTCAGGGGTGAATAAAAATGTGAATAGTTATATAGTAAGCCTAATGTTTAAAAAGTTCAATTATGCTAATAAAATTAATATATGATGAAAGTTTTTTTTTCTTTTGTCTGCAGTAAGGTTTAGAAACATTTTGACAGGTTTTAATTAACTATGGGGAAATTGAAATGTCAGATGCTAATAACGTGCTAATGTGCTCTTAATAGCTTGTTAACAAACTTGGGTGCTATTTTAATAACAATATAAGTACCCAAATTTTGCTAATTTTATTTATTTTATTATTAACATTATTTTTTTGCACAAAATATTGAAGGATTTTAAGGTGTAAGGATAGCTGCCTAGTAAACATGGCTACTAGCTTGAAAGCTCAATGTAGGAATTAGCCTAAGATGCTAATGCAAGCTAAGAGATATTTAAAATATGGCAGGTAGATAGCTAGCTTAGCTAATTTTGCTGGTTTATTGTGTAGATAAAACTAATATTTTGTGAGTGAAACTAAGTTATAGCATAAAGGGAGAAAAAGGCTTGTAGAAAGGTAACATAAGCTTGTTAATGTTAAAGCATTGCTGTGTGAACGTAGGGGGCTAGCTTATCTAATGTTACTGATATATTGTCTAAATAATAATAATAATAATAATAAGAAGAAGAACAACAATAAAAATATAACTATTTAATCTGCTAGGTTAAGCTACATGTTGGCCTTTTAATGAAGAAACAGATAAAAATGTCTTGAATGTATTGGTGAATTAGCTTAAAATGCTAGAGAGGTAACATCAGCTTGAACTAGCCGGTAAGCTACAGGATTTAAAGTATGGTGGTGTTAGAAGGCTAGCTTAGCTAATGTTACACTTATATTGTATAAATAATAATAATAATAATAATAATAATAATAATAATAATAATAATTATTATAAAAATTTTATCTTTTAAGTTAAGCTACATGCTGGCCTCATAATAAACAGATAATACTCAATATGTCTCAGAAAAAAATATATTTATGATGTAATATATCACCCAGCAGCATTATTGTGACTAAAATATATATATCAATTGAAGAAATATCTATCTATCTATCTATCTATCTATCTATCTATCTATCTATCTATCTATCTGATGAATATCAACATGGGATAAGAATCTCAACCCGTCCATATTTTACTGTATTAAACTAAGGTAACCTAACATCATAATGTACCTAACATCCCTTACAACTTCGAGCCTTGTCGATCTATTTCACAGCTTTACTTAAGTACACCTGCTAACGATGAGAAATTCTTCACACAGTGTCGACGCTTGCAGACGGGCTCACGTCCACGGCGTTCCCCAGAAGGACCACGACCTCGGTGAGCACCAGCAGCAGCTTCACACGTCGTCTTCCTGCCAATACCACAGTCACCATCAATCCCAAACTGACCAGAGGAGCTCATGACACTGCGCTGGAGAACCCCGGGGCTGTAGATCCCACTAACGCTGGTCCTCCTCCCTCCAGCAGACAGTTCTGTGAGAGCACTGAGATCAGAGACATCGTATGGCCTCGGACACACAGGGGCGTCACCGTGGAGAGGCCATGTCCTAAAGGAACCAGAGGTGAGTTGTTATGTGGATACGTGCATGCGGTGTCGGATTACTAATGTAGATCGAGGTCAGAATGAGGCCGAATGTGGAGAGGTTATGTTTGGAAAGAATCTTGTGTGCATGTGTGTGTGAGTGTGTGAGAGAGATTTGTGTACGGGGGGAAAAATATTGCTACAGATCCACATTTCCCCGCAGGCCATGGTAGGCCGCCCTGGCTGAAATTAACATTTGAGTTCATTTGGTTCTTGGAGTTAATTTAGCGCCGGTGATTTGCTGTGTTTATTTATGCACAGAGTCATGTGACTATTGTGTTGTGACAGCTTGTTTTTGGATTAGATGAGCATCCACACAGCTTGATTTGTTTCTTTGAACCATTTGGAAATGGTTTTAGGAGAAAAGCTTGGCCCTGAGGCATTAATGAGGGGAGACAGACTGCAGTATTATGCTGGTTACTTTGCATTCTCTATCTCTGCTTCTGCAGTTCTTCATGAGTTTCTTTTTTTTTTTTTTGTTTATTTACTTTTTTACATTACATTTTTACAATATGTTCACATTTGCTCACTTGGCTGATGCATGTATCGATCAAGGCAGTTGAGGATTAAAGTTTGTGTTCAGGAATCCAACAGTTGTAGTTAGACAGTGATGAGATTTGAACCCACAACCCACTGATCAGTAGTAAAACATAAACCACTCACTCACCACTTAATTCCTCCCACTTTCTCTGGTCTTTCCATTATCCTCCTCTGGATTTTTTCCCACCGATTCTGCTTGCTGGTTCCTCTCTGACTTTTTCTGAAGTTTCTCTATCTGTTCCTCATTTTGTTTATCTTATCATTATATCTATGGTTTTTGAACCTTCTCTCTCTCTCTGGTGTGACATTTTCGTTCTCTGGTTCCGTCCATCCTCCTCCTCTGACACTCTATCTACAACACCCTGCTCTGGTTTTGGCACTATTCATAATAAAGTTTCTCCATGTCCATATTCTCCATCTTCTCCTTTTCATCAGGTTCTTTTTATCTTCATTATCTGTTTTTTTTTCTTTTCTCATGTTATGTATTCTCAACCTTCTCCCAATGGTTCTCTGATTCTCTCCACATTATCCCTCAACCTCTTTCCTCCATCCATTCTGCTATGGTTCTCTCCACAGTCTCTTTACCTGCTTTAACTAACTCTCTCTCAGTCTCTCTCCAACTTCTCCCACTAGTTCTCCTCACATTCTGATTCCATTTTGCTCTCTATAGCTGTTTTTTTCTATCTGGGTCTCTAAACCTGCTTTCTCTACACCTCGTCTATTCACCACGGCGAACTGGCTTCCCAATCGGTTTTCTTTAACCTTTGCCTCGAATTTGCAGTTTTCACTTTCTCTCTTTGTTTTCTTCATCACTTATCTCTATGATTCATTTTGCGTTGTCTTTTTGGTTCTCCGTGCACAGGTATTGCCTCATACCTCTGTACAGCTGTTAGTGGTACGTGGAACCCTAAAGGACCAGACCTCAGCAACTGCACCTCCCATTGGGTCACGCAGGTGGCGCAAAAGGTCAGTACCAAATTGAACAAAAATTGCTTATTTTGTTGTAACAATAATGACCGCAAATGGAAAAACAAAATAATGAAGTTAGAATAATGACACTTGAAGCTTTGAAGCTTTAATTACACTCTGAAGCTTTGGATAGATCCCTTTTAATTGAATGCAGCATCATTGGGTGTAATTAGCCGGAGGTAATTGAAAAAGGGTAAAAGATGCAAATATGTACCTGAAAATATAAGAAAACGCGATGCACAAATAATCAGTGCACCGGCGTGAGCAAATAACGTTTCAATGCTGCTCTCTGCTCTGTGCTAAACGATAAAATTCTTTATTTTTGAACTAACAGATGACAGATGAGTTGTAGAAAATTAGACTGAATCAGTGAAATCTTGGCTCTCACTGGTGGTTTTGCTTGATTTGGCTGTTATTTGTGGTTTTTAGGACTAGACACGTCTGGACTGAATTTCTCTTCCTTTGAAACATATTTCTGTTCCTGATCAAAATAGAAAAAATTAAGAATAATCAAAAGAAAAATACAATCTTTTTCATAACCAAAGCTAATACATAGTCGCCGAAATTAAAAGGAATTATATTTCAATTAAAACGAAACTGTATAACCATGCTTTTGTTTTTCAGTTAACATTTTAAAAATTAAACTACATTATTAATTTAGTAGTCTTTTATCCGGTGTAGTTTTGTTTTTAATGTTACAATTTAAGAGACTCATTTTCGTTTTTATATTACAATTTGCTTTAGTGTCATATTATTTTATTATAAGAAGAAGGTTTTCCAACCTAATTAAATGTAAATGTTCTAAACAATTTGCGTTTTTCTATCGAGCGACTCTGTGAGCTGGAGCATCGTTTTATCCACCTCCGCATCGATATAGATCCCAAACCTGTTATTTTGCGTTGATGTGCGGACAGCGTTTTAGCAGCACCCTTTGATTAATGCGTTGTGAATAGCAGCCCCGAGCCAGTCACGCCACATTCATTTGCCTGCAACAAGTAACAATTTCCTCTTCAGCCGATTTCACCCGAAACATTTACTCACTAACCCAAATTTGGGCTGCGAAGTTTATCAACATGGTTCTGTTGCTTCGCTTTCTCTGCCAATTCCCTGCATTAAATCCACCATGTAATTTGTGTCCCTTGTAATCACACATTTCGGCTCTAAATTGGGTCAGATCCGGAGTGGAGAGAACGCGGCGAATCTGGCCAATGAGCTGGCGCGGCACACGCACGGCCCCGTGTTTGCCGGTGACGTCAGCTCCAGCGTCAGGCTCATGGAGCAGCTGGTGGACATCCTGGATGCGCAGCTTCAGGAGCTCAGGCCCAGCGAGAAGGACTCGGCCGGACGCAGCTTCAACAAGGTACGGCAGATTTTATTTCGTTTTTTTTATTATTATTATTCTTAAGCAGTTTTTTTTTTTTATTTTTTTTTTTACATAATATCCAGTTTGCAATCAGGATTAAGAGTGCAGCATTTTGTCTCTGCACATTTTTCAGTGTTTGTTTTTTTCAAAAGGGAATTGCTGTGCAATTACAGATAAGCTCTTCTAATTGCACTTTTACATACTCGTATGATGTTTCGGTGCAGATCAAGTGCTTATTTTGCATTCCCAAGCCCCCCGGTTCCCACCAGAAACTTTTAAAGTTGGTACAAAGAGAAAAAAAGAAAAATAGTGAAGTATTTGTGGATTTCCTGATCCTCAATTGCCTCTCCTGTTCTCAAAGCTCATTTTCCTGCCACTGTGGAATTCCTGAAACGTTTAGCAGGCCCGGTGGAATTCCTGAACGATGACCCATCTAAGCGCGCTTGCTTATTTTTCTGACAAGCTGAATCCCTTTTTTCTTTTTTCTCATTTTGAAACTGCTTATCTTCTCTGGGTGGTAGAGAAGGGCACTCCCACCTGTCAGTATTCCAGCCGCAGGGTTTTTACATTTTTTTTTATTTTTTATTTTTTTATTTTTCTTCCCCTCTTAAATATGTTTTAGCTCAGCTCCCCTGTAATTATAGGGTTAGCGCATCTGACTCACCTGGCACTACAGATGCAAAAGCTGCCACTTGTGTCTAGAAACCATTTTGAAAAATGAATGGGGGGGAAAAAAAAGGAGCAGGATACAAGCCAGGGCCCTTTAGGAACAGAATATGCAGCCAAGTATTTGCTGAAGGAGGAATTTTCACAGAAGAGGCTCGACTGGAGGGCTGTTGATCTCCCACATAAAGGATTGCGGGATGGCGAGGTGGTGGACTTACTCTGCCCCGAGGCTGTCGCCGCTGCTGTCCAAACCTCTGCTGGTGTAAAAGAAATGAAGTAGGTGTAATTCTGCAAAGAAATCCAGTTTGCACGCTGAAGCGTTCCCGCTCTTCCATCTCTTCTTCTTCTTCTTCTTCACGCCGCAAGGATCCTCTGGTGAAAAGAACGATGGAAAGAAGAAGGGAGGGATACGGTGTGTGTGTGTGTGTGTGTGTGTGTGGTGGTGTGGGGGGGCACTTTGTTTTGATGAAATGACTATCGGCGGCTCTCAAACCTTCATATCGCCCGATAGCACAATTATCCTGACCATCAAATACAAATGACCTCCTCCAGCTTGAATGCATTGAGTTTAATGGATTTTCTAGCACGGTCCAGTACTTGCGTCTCTGTATTTTTTTTTTTTTTTTTTCATTCCCTCCCCTCCACTCCTCGCTCCTCATCTCTCTACAACTCAGCAGTCCTGGTGTTTTGGTTATGTAAGCTAGTTAGGTATTCAAAAGACACTTTTAATTGAAAGAGGAGGGCGAAGCGGGGTAGCGCTTCGCTCTCTCTCTCTCTCTCTCGGTGGGACGCTGCTCCCGTGCACCGTCTGATTGCATCGTCCAGACGAAACGCTTGATTGTCTGCAGGAATGTGGTGCCTCCGTGTTCCTTTGATGACGCAGGACCAGCTTTTGTAGCTTCTAACATCTTCTAACTCTGTGTGTGTATGTGTGTGTGTGTGTGTGTGTGTGTGTTTCTTTCTTACTCTTGATCTCCCCTTCACTTCCTTTTTTTTTTTTTTCAAAATAAGCGTCAAAAGCGAGAAAAGACGTGCAGGGCCTATACGAAGGTATACACACGGTATAATCCAGATTTACTGCATGTTGCTTCTCTGTCTGTCTGTCTGTCTGCCTGTCTGTCTGACTGCCTGTCTAGCCATCTGTTCGTCTGGCTGGCTTTCTGTTTCTGCAGGACGCTCCCTGCTGGAATCCGACTCATTCTTTAGCCACTTATTAGTAGCATCGCTTTCTTTGTCTGCTTGGCTACTGTGTTTTTTTCTCTTTTTTTTCTGCACTGCTTCATCTCTCTGTCTCTTCCTCTCTCTCTGTCTCTCTCTGCTCCATGCTCGCTTCTCACTCTCGCTTCTTACCTTTTATCTCTTTTCCCCTCCCCCTCAATCCCCTGCTCTCTCTCCTTCCCACTTGTACTCCCTCGCTCTTTGTTTCTCGCTCTCTCTCTCTCTCTCTCTCTTCATTTATTTCTCAGCCTTCCTCCCCTCATCGCACCACTTCTGCCTCTCTCTTGTGCTTCCAAATTTTCAAATTCTCTCTCTACACCTCCTTCTCTTCCACCTGTTTCTCGGGCCAGTCCTAATATCCTCGTCAACCACTTGTTCCCTCTTTCCTTTCTTTCTCTCACGCCTCCTTTCTCGCTCTCTCTTTCTCTCTCTCATGTCCCTCAGCACTGGAACATTGTATGAGTAATTGCCTTCCCGTGGCCGTAATTGCAGCATCCCCCCTCTGCCAACAGTGTGATCAAAGTGCTCGCTTTTTCACCCACTTCAACTTTTCAGCGTTCGACCGATCATCCCGCGTTCAATTGTCTGATGGATTCTGAGAATTTCCGCTCGTACCTAAAGCACTTCGTCGCTTCCCGCCGCAACACCGTCTTCCTGATGCTGGGGTGTGTGCTTTTTTTTTTTTTTTTTTTTGTCTCTGAAATAACACAAACACTTGCTGGTGTAAAATCCCAGCCTGGTGTCACGTGAGTCTGGGGTTTATTCATGTGATGGCGTTTTTTTTTTTTTTTTTCCTTATCCCTTTTGTCTGCTGAGAGAAATAGGCCGACGACGGGCCGCTTCGCTTCGCGTGCCAGCTTCCCCAAATGTGTGCTATGATCTCAGCCTCAAAGTCCCTCTCCATTCAAACGACAGCCTTAGTGTTGACAAACCTCCTTCAGATTAAGAATGCAGCGAGTACTCGCCTCTGATGGCGTAAACACCGCTCGTCCTCAGAAGGAGCACGAAATTCCTCCGTTTGAGAATTAATGAGTGCGTTTCAATGCGCAGACGTGATTTTTATTATTTATTTTTTATTCATTTTCACGGTTTATGTAACAGCCAGGTCAAACAGTGTGTTTAACCTGAACACTAATAATATAATCACTGCACCAGTTCCTACAGTAGGTTATTATTGTGAATGTGATGGCGCAGTACAGGAACGGTATTAACATGAACGGTAATTAACGTCTCATCTGTCCTAACGTGATCGTTTCTATAGTAACAACTTGTACGCTAGGGCAGTCCACAATATACAGAATGAAAACGTCAAGGGGTGTTCAAGTCAAACCAGGATTTTTGTTTCCCACTGTGTCACTAGTGCTTCGATACCTTACCTTGCCAGCCTTACATATAAAACGCCGGCCTCCCAGGAACTCCTTGTAAGGGCCTGGATCGAGGTCAGGACTATACGGGGGACGTGGCAGTATCTCCTGTACTGTGACGTCCCACTCGCTGAATGTTTATAAGAACGGCTGCAGTGAGCTCCGAGTCACTCGGCATTCACGGACATACAGCCTTTTTCTAAAACGTTTGCACAGTTTTTCTAAGCGTCTCATCACCGTACCGCGCGTGAAGTTTTCTGCAAATGTCAATCGTTTTACGCCTTCATTCACAAGTCCCGGTTTGACCTTAACGCCGCACATGGTTGAGTTTTCTGAAGGACGTGTGCTAGTTTAGCATTTTCTGGGAGGAATGTCAAGGTGTTTTTCTAAATAATTAAAAAGAAAGGAGACAATAAAGCACGTAGCTGCTATGGCATTGATGTTAAAATGATCTATTAACAAATAATAATGTGACTGTTTAATTAAAAAAAAAATGTTGGCACATTACCGCTGTATCAGGGGATGCTTCGTGATGTTGTGTGGTAGAAACATACTGGACACTAAACATGCTTAAAATAATTAATTTAGTTAATTCTTTTTCCATAACACTATATTTTCAGTCCTTAGACAACACATTAAACGGTTTATTCCATTCAAAGGTGTGCTGGAACAGCCCTTTTCTTCTTTTTTTCTCTAATGAAATCTAAACACTGAGAATCTGTAATTAAAAAAAATGGAATAAAAATCATGAAAAGTTGTGGAATTTATTTACAACAGAAAAAAACAAGCATCCTGGGACAAAACACCAATATTTTTTACCAATATGTTATTTTTTTTTAACCAATTTTATTGGGTTGTGACCATAGATGTTGGGATAAGTATTATAATAATAATAATAATAATGATAATAATAATAATAATAAGAAGAAGAAGAAGAAGAAAACAGGGCACCTGAGGTTACTTTACAATTTTGGATTTAAAAAAAAAGGTGAAAGGTCCCTGGTTTTTAGTCACGATGATCTATACTGACTCGAGTCTATCCGTGAAACACTCAGTGTTGACACTAAAGCAGCTCCAGAGCTTCCTGTAAGGATGACCTAGCAGGTCCTAAAGTCATTTTATCTTCAGCAAATCCTGACGGCCGCAGTGGAAAGCCAACAAGCCTCCGCAGAGCGTTCTTCCTCGCCTCTTTAATAGCCGCCTGGAGTGACGCTGCCCTGTAAGTGGCCACTATGTGATGTTGGGAGTCATCCCTGGCCTGTTTAAACGAGGCAGCGAGCAGCGTTGGGATTGTTTAATTCAGTTTGCGCTGCGCTCCAGGCTTCAGGAAATGAAAAGCTTGGCGATTAGGAGTGAGAAAGCGAAGGTGAACATACCGTTTTTCCTCCAGTCCGCTGGGCTTCTGCAAACAGATCCCGCCGCCCGATAAGCGTTCGAGCCCCCCCATCACCCCCCACCGCAGGAAAAAAAAAAAAGCATATGTTTCGAGGGCACTGCGGTCAGACCCTCGTATGGAATGTGACCGTAATTAGTCTCTGGAAAACAAGAGCTTTTGTAGGGATATGAAAGCAAAAAAGAATGCTTCATTGAGTTGGGCAGATTTTTTTTCTTTCTTTCTTTTTTTTCGAAAGGAATTCGAAATAATAAACCTCAACCATGGTTAAATGACAAAGGTAACACACACAACTCTCACACACTGGACCTTGTTTGTGCCAAACACCCGTGCAAATTCCCTCAGCCCCTCATGTCATGAGTCTCATTAGCTTCTGTTACACTGCCTTGGCCTGCATGTATGTATGTTTTATTTTTTATTTCTTCCCCTCTTCACAAAGACGAATTCCAGTCGCCCCTCACCGCTCCGGTTTTTTTCTCCCGTGCAGGCTATCGTGGACACGGTGGATAACCTCCTGAGACCGGAAGCCCTGAAGTCGTGGGAGGACATGAACTCGACTGAGCAAACGCACGCCGCCACCATGCTGCTGGACACGCTGGAGGAAGGAGCCTTCGTCCTCGCCGACAACCTGATCGAACCTGCCGTCGTCAAAGTGCCTGCGGAGAACATAAGTGAGTCACAGACAGACAGACAGACAGAGAGAGAGAGAGAGACACTAATGGAGCGTCTGGGTGAGATGACAGCTTTCTGTCAGCACCGGCACTTAATAGCCCTGTTACATACAGGAGATTATGAAAGGTGGAGTTTTGTCAGCATGGACCAGCCAGTTTGGGACAGACAGACAGACAGACAGACATCACATTTTTATTGCAACATTGCCGCCAGTTCATATCTACGATTAATGTATGTTCAATTAAGTTCTTTTTATTTGCAGTTTGCTTTTAACACTTTTCGCAAAGCAGCTTTACAGACATATGAATAAAAAAATTGAACGTTTTTTTATTCCTTAATGTAGAAGCCTGAGGCGGGAGTGTGAAAGAAAAGCGCGCTCCACTTTTTTGTGTTAGTGTGTTCGACTGTAAAGTCACCGCTGGATGTTTGACCCGTGATCGCTCTTAAGAAATCCGATCAGATTATAGATATCAAATTATAACCTGTAGAGGTCTTAAACACGATTATGGCTCTTTCAGGAAGTCACACAGAGGAAAGAGCAAATTATATGTTTGCCCCTTGTTTTTTAGTTTAGTTTTTTTTTTTTATTCTGTGTGTGATGTGAACACCAGATCTGCCCCTTCACCAGGTGCTCGCGTCACCTGCAGCTGTCCAAATTACCCTGCGTTTTACTTCTTACCTCTTCTTAACTTTTTACCAGTTCAGCCTTGAGGTTTAGAAGCGAATACGAAACCTCTCCATCACAAGACGATTTGCGATGATTTGAAAGCCTCAAAATCACAGCTGGACGATCTGATAATCGTATTGCGATTATTTTGACACTTATTACGATTGTTATTTAACTATTTATTGCAGCGTTTCGTATTCAAATCGGATTACAGCAAATAACAGTACAAACTATCTCATCAAGGAGATCTTTGCCAATATTTATTTATCAGCTCAAAATGAAACAAATATTTAGATGATTGACAAAGTCTACATAAAATCCTGACTGTGTGTTTATTACCTTGTGATAAATTACAGCCTTTTACGATTAAATAATTGCCCAGGGCCATGTGGCGATTTTTTATATTCATGTGATTAATTGTGCAGCTCTACCCAAAACACGCAAAAACATATGCACACACACACATACACACACACACACACACACACACACACACTGCTGAGAATTAAAGTAGAGGTGAGCAGATTGTAGACGCTAAGTGGGTTTTAAATGTCTCGCCCAGAGGTGTGTCAGAATTATTTGTAATAATAATAATAATAATAATAATAATAATAATAATTTAACTTGAGTGTATAAGAGTTATTTTGCTTTTTTAAAATAAAGAATGATTCCATGATTAAGGTGACTTTTAATAAAAGTGACATTTAGCAGTTTTTAACATTAAATGCATTTATCAATAAAAAAAAGAAGCTTTTTTCAGCTTTTTTTGCCAACAATGTCTGTGTTGTGCACGTAAACAAGTAACAAGAATACATTTTAGCATCAAATTAGCAAACAAACAGCATGTGCTTAATATAAGATATTTATTTATAATAAATATTATACAATAAATCTAGCAGTAGTAGCAGTAATAATAATAATAATAATAATAATAATAACATGAATATGAATAGTACTAATAATTTGACTTGTGTGTACAGTATATATGAGTTATTTTTCTTTACTGAAATAAAGTGTGATTCCATCATTAAGGTGACTTTTAATACAATTAACTTTTAACAGTTTTAACATTAAATGCATTTAACCGTTACAAAAAAAAAAAAAACAATCGGAAAAATAATAAAAAGAAAATTCCAGCTTACTTTGCCGGCAGTTTCTGCATTGTGAACATAAACAAGTAACAGGAATGAATTTTAGCCTCAAATTAGCAAACAAACAGCATTCGCTCAAGATAAGATAAGATAAACCATTATTTCTTCCATAATGGGGAAATTTCTATGTTACAGCAGCAATAAGAATTTTTGCAGACATAAAGTAGGGACAGTACAGTGTATAAATATACAAGAAACAAAATAACAATAGGATAGTTACACTTTCAATCAAACTGTACTAGATAATATAATATTACACAGTTTAAAAAGGTGTTATTGCACAGCTATTGCACAAAGTTTAAGATATTGTAACAATTAGAACTATATTGTAAAATGTAAGGTAATGTAAGAACAGTATATAAGAGTGTGTGTGTGTGTGTTATGGTGACTGGGTTACTGAGAGCAGCTCTGATTGTATTTAATAACTAGCGTGCATGCCAAGCATACCTTGAAATGATGATTATTTTTTTAAATTAATAATTTATTTTCATTCATTTATTTATTTTCTGTTCATTTAAAGTGACCTCGGCAAACTGATTTTTCAATATCACTAAAAATAAAGAAATTTCCATATATAACTTAAAAATGAATAGATGAATAAATACAATCACCCGTTTTTTGAGCAATTTGAAGCCACAACACATTTTAATCGTATAAATAATAAAAGCTATTACTCTGAAAAACCATTACCTTTTATTAATAATAATTCCTATAATTCAAATTCTAATTCGACACTAGACCTTTTCATTCATACTGTACTGCATGCTTATAACTAGTTTCAGTCATCAGTCATTCATTTGTCTGAGAGGAGCGCCTGATGTAGCTGTTTTTCATTATTTTATTCTTTTTAGCCTAGTAACTGTTCTTATTTTTATTCAGACAACAGAGGCTGCGGTTGGAAAGAGATTCCCCTGACCCGCTGTGTGTTTCATTCCTCTGCCAGTAGACTTTGTTAGCACCGTGAGCACATTTATATCGGTCATGGCTCTGCTTTTAACCTCTCCTCAATGGCCTTCCACCTTTTTACATTTCAGAGCTGAAACTCTCGGCCCCCCGTCCACTCGGAGCGTGTACACCTGCTGTAGCTCGGTTTCGCTCGCCTCTTTTTGAGCTCAGATATTAAAGGGAGCATGGGGCCGGAGTATGCCAGGATTTTAAAAGCAGACACGGGTGATATCGGGAAAGCAGATGTGTGGAAGAGGTGCTGTCTCTTTGTGTGACATGGAAGCGCTGGAGACGAACAGAATTGGATTAAAGAGAAAAGAATAATGATTATAAGCCGAGCATTTCCTAGTCAACGACCGGATTATTTACTCGATCGACTTTCGAGATTATATATTTATTTATTGTTATTTATTTGTTCGTGTGCTGTTTTCCTATTAATATCCTCAGCATTTCTCAATCATCTACCTGTTTCATTTGCTTGAATTTCCGTTTTTCTGACTTTCTTTTTCCTTTCATGTATTTATTTATTTATTTATTTCGATTTCATTAATAATTAATTAATCATTAATTATAATTAATAATAATCACCTGAGTATTTGTCAAGTATCTACATTTAATTTTATTTTCTTAATTTAATTGCATTTTTTAAATTAAATTTGGACACACATACAGTATTTGCTTGTTTATTTTATTTTCCTTTGACCAACCTATTTATTCATTTGCTGCATTTCAACTTAAAGAGTTCTTTTTGTTCGTTTTTAATTTTTTTTTTTTAAATCATAACCTCTTCTTTTTTTTTTTTTCCCCTCCGCCATCCTCCTGTTAATTATCTTATTTTGATGTTGAGCTGTTTTTGCCCTCGTTCCAGAACGCCCTTATTAGCACGGGCTGATTTTATTATATCCTGGCAAGAAAATCTGCTGAGTAAACAGTATAAACAATAATTAAGCTTTAAAGGAGTCACATGACACAGTAACAACAGCAGCGTAGCGCTGTGGCTGCTCGAGGAGAAAAAGCCTTTTTAAAAATAATAGAGCCTCTTTATTTTCAACGCTCCTTTTAATAACTACTTCCCTCTTTTGGCAAATGTTGAAAACAGTATTAATCTAGTTTTTCGCACTGGCGTGTTTTTTTTTTTCTTTTTCTTTTTCTTTCTTTTTTTTCTTTCTCCCCCGGCTGCAGACGCACCTCGCACGCCCTGTTTAAGTCCGTCTTCGCTTTGAGAGACGTAAGATGTGGTTAGCGATGCAGCCCAGTGCCTGCCGGCTCCACGGCTGACAGAAAGTGCCCTGGAGCATATTAGGAAAACTTTTTTGCCACTCTGTCTCCGTCTCTCACCGGTAATTAGCATAATTTAACTCAACCGCAACACAAGGCAACTGCTCTGGGGGCTGAAGGAAATAGATGGAGTGGATACGTGCTGCTAGAAGAAAAGGAAGAAAGATAGAAGGGCCGAATAATGTCCCTTATTTCTAAGTGTCAGAAATACGAGTTGGCGAGAGAGAGAGAGAGAGCGGGAGAAGGAGAGACAGAGAGAGAGAGAGGAGTTTGCGCTAATACTGATGTCTGACCTCGTTGTATTTTCACACATCAAAGCGAGCTCAGAACGAAGTCTGAATGGATTCAGAGCTGTGCTCCGTCGGGGCCCTAAAGGCGCAGCTGAAGACACAAACCTATCAGCAGCCACAGGAGGAATCACAGTAAAAGTCTAGTGATAGGTTTGATCCTGGCTATATTTGACATTCACACACTGTGTACTCTGGTGTACTTTGTGTATTTTTTCTTTTTTCTTTTTTTTTTTTACAGCGGTTTCACTCCCAAGATAGGTAAACGCTCCGTATCTTTCTTTTCAGCAACACACAATGCAGGAATTGTGCCTGGAGGATAAAGCGGGTCAGCGGTCGTCGTTACGGAGCCTCATTTTACCACAAAGTAGCATAAACACATCGTTTTCTTACCGTCATCGTGACATTTTCCTGCCAGTCATAAGCTTTGTGTTGAAGTCAGGGCTCAGGCTGGTACCGCCACAGATTAGATCCAGCTAAAGGACCTAGTTCAAGCCAGAGTTTAAGCAGGAAGCGGAAAGTAAAAAAGCATGGCCAGATCCTTTTACGCGGGGGGAATGGATTGTAACCTCAGGCTATTTGGGATTCCTTATGGAGCAGAAATACGACGTACAAAACTGTGCAGTATATTTATGTACAGTACATTACCCCTTAATGTGTTTAAAAGTTATTGCTATACATAAAAATATATGTCTGTGCAGCGCAGTATACCGAATTGGACACTAGAAAGTGATGATGCTGTTGGAGCAGACTCGAGAAGTCTGGCAGACCTTTTTTTTTCTTCTTTTTTTTCCCATGTTTGTCTCAAATGTGTCTCTCCTTAGAAGTGGTTTATTGGTTCAGTGTGTCATGTTGCCTTTGCCATAGATTACTCAAGTTACCTTCAAGCTGGAAGAAATTAAAATTAAATACAGTTCAAATAATAATAATCATAATCATGATAATAGTCATAATAATTATATTATTAAAAATTCTAACAAATAAATAAATAAAGTCCTTTGTTACATTTTTATTCTTGACTCTGATGTAGTCAAAATATAGAATACAGAAGAAAAAAAAATAGTTTGGACACACCTTCTAACTCCGTGGTCTTTCCTGATCTTTATTTCGTTCTACATTAAAAAAACAACACTGATGGCGTCCAAAATATGCAATGATCTCCTGTGAACAGTTGATATTTACATCCAGGCATTTCATTTGGCAGATGCCCTTATCCAGAGTGACTTACATTTTTATCTCATCTGAGCAGTTGAGGGTCAAGGGCCCAACAGGGACAACCTAAAGGTCATGGGATTTGAACCTGGGACCTTCCAAACTATAGTCCAATGCCTTAACCATTGAGCTACCTCTGATAAAAACGACAACATTGAGATGTATGTGCTATTTACGCTCTGTAAATCCTTCATAACGGCTCTAATCTGAGGTGCTGGTTGTTAATTGGTGATGTCTGAGGCTGGTGACTCTAAATGAACTTCTCCTCTGCAGCAGAGCTAAGTTCTGGTCTTTGTTGTCCTGGGAAGGTCTTCATGAGAGACAGTTTCATCATGGTGTGTGATGGGTTTCGCAAATGCACTTGACACAATACTGTTCTTGGAAGAACTCTTCCAGAACAGCTGACTGTTGTTGTTGTTGTTGTTGTTACTTAGTTACCTAATGCTACGTGTTATTTCATAGTTTTGAAAAAATGCAATATTGTTCCAAAATGTAGAAAAAGAAATCCAAACTTTTGACTGGTACTGTACGTCTACAAAATCCAAAATGTATATGGATAAAATATTTTGCCTTCAATAGTCTTTTTTCCCCTCTGCAGTTTTAGACGTGTACGTGTTGAGCACAGACGGCCACGTTCAGGATTTCAAGTTTCCGCAGACAAGTAAAGGAGGTGCCACCATCCAGCTCCCCGCCAACACGGTGAAATTAAACAGCAAGAACGGTAAGTGAAATGGAATTGTGCTGCGGCTCAGTTTCAGACTCGAAAGCTCCAGAGAACCCGAAACTGTGATTGCTTTCTAATTAGGTTAATACCGGTCTTGCGGGACTCAACACACAGCACTAATTATAAACAAATGTCCAAGGTTTTATTTTATTTATTTTTTTAAATATCATTCAGTCTAATCTCAGGTAAGGGTCGTGTAAGCTTAATAGCTCTGGGCCTACGGTAGATATGTCTAAATGTTAAAGACTGTGGAAAATTTTGAGTGAAATAACGTGTACTCGTATAAAAATGACATCCAAACTTTCTAGAATTTCCTAAAATAAGATTACAGCAAACCAAATATGAGATTATTACGTGCAAAATTTTAAATTCTATTGACAGATAATGTTGCAAGTTTTTAGGAATTTATTTCTTGGAAGATGCAAAATTATCTTAATTATCTTATCTTAAATGATCTCTTATATTCATTCAGTTTTAATCTTATTTTAAGCAATTATCGACAGGTATGGCTAGATTTAAGAATATTTCACTTGCTAAAATGATAAGATTTTTTGTTGCAGTGTAAAAAATGAACCTAGCTGAAACATAGACTGTTGTGATTGGGTGGGTTTGTACACGTAGAGGTAAGCAGTCTTTATTCTCGCGGTTTAGCCTTTAATGTTCGCACCCAGTCATCAGGATCATTCTGTTTAGAGTTAAGTTCCCCTTAAGGAGAGTCTTGTTCAAAGCATGTCAATCAAAAGCGTTTATTCCTATGATAGGCCACACCCACCTGGGCTTTTTTTTTTTTTTTTTTCAATCCCTCAATCCCTTTAATGAGCAAGTTGAACAGGTTCTTGAGTCAGGCAATATTCTATCAGTGGTATTTTGGGAAACCCTGAGGAATGCTACTGTGAGTAAATTCTGGTAAGCGTCCAAAAAAAAATATATAGACCCCTGACTTTAGTAAACCATAAATGTTTTTTGGCATCTTTCTTGGCATCTTCTTTGTAAGATATAAGGCTTTGCTCACACAGTGAATCTCACGCTCTGATCAACAGCAAAACAGAGATGTGAAAATGTCGAGATTTCATCATGTAAAAGGTTTTTACCAAGACGTCGGGTAAATTTCTTCATTCCATCGTTTCATCAAGACGTTTCATTTCCCACTCATACAAGCACTTTAATTGTATTGCACTCTACTTTCTGAGACGTACAAGGCCTTTCACATTGCGACAACTGGTGTAACATGAGCCACAGATCTTTGGATTTGTGTTGTCACACAAAGCAGAGATTATGCACGGGCCTTTGTTTGTTTGTTTTGGGAACAACGTCCTTAAGAACCAAAGCTCTGCAGCGCCGAGTGAAATTTCATACCAGTATAAACCATGACAGAAAGCTTAGGTTGTCCAAACGACGACAGGGCGTGAGCGCTAGGCTGCTAAATCAACTTGACGAAAGTAAAACCGGTACACATTCCTTCCTTAAGACTGTAATTTAAGACTGTAATCCTCCAGTGTGCGTGGTGTAATGAAGAATTAAACTGGATTATGATCCTACCGGTGCAAAGACCTCACAGCACTCGGGGATCATGTGTATCATCCCTGAGACCTGCTGTGTGATGGTATACTGATATCGCAGGATAACATGATAAGGAAGTCTAAAATAGTTATGGCATCAACGTCATTTCCAGTCACATCTCATGAAATATGGAATGTTTCAGTCCGGATTTAAAGGGAAGTCACTTCATAACGAAATATAAAATTGACTTTACTAATTGGACAAAAAATTGTGACTGATGTTGATTAGTTTTCTATAATAGACATTTTGGACACCACTCCAGCTACAGATTTATATTAGATATTAACTCGCTCATACTTGGTACCCCGTCGTCTCTGTAGTAACACCTAATCCACACGATTCCAATGGCACTTAATCCAAGGCAAATAGTAAACAGAGCTGGATTTAACAAAGAACAACGTTCAGGGATTTAACTAAGGAGACCTTTATGGAAGGTGTCTCCAATTTCAGCATTGTGGAACAGCCAGTGTTTCAAACCAGGGAAAAAGTTTCACTATTGCAAAGTCTTGCATTGTGTTTGTCTTAGAAAAAGTACAACACAATCAATAACGTACTGTAAACTACTTGGGACGTTTAAGACAATTTGCTTCAACCAGTTTAGAATTGATTTAAACTTGGACAAATTCATTAGAATTTACAAAATTCTGTGTATAGAAAGAAAAAAAAACATCAGTCCTGTTTTTGGAAAATTATTACATTTAAGTTGTTTCTGTCGTTAATTGATTTCCTGTGCATTTCATACGATTGATGATAAAAAAAAGTGGCAATCGATTTTCATATTTAAAATGTCCTAAATATGCTATGTTAATGTTTTTTTTGTACAATCATGTAACAAAAATTCACATTTGTATATTGCCATGCATGGTTAACTTGGAGCCTTGTAGTTGTATGAATATCTGGAAAGTAAAGAGTTAGATTTATACAAAATACACAGAAATTTCAAATGATATCAACTCAATTTATCTCAGTGTGACTGCAGAAGCTTCATATGAGTCTCAGCTGAACTTTGGATTGCTTTTTTGCATGGAACGAGGGTTCTGATTATGTACATTGTTCTCACGTTTTGGCTGATGAACTACATGTTCGGTGTGCAAAGCAGAGACATATGGTACAGTAATTATGTAACTTACAGTACAGTATATGAACATCAATTCCGATTTGTTTTTGATTGACACAAAAATGAAATATCACAGAAGCATTGTACTGTGCAGTCAAACTGACATGATTGATTACGGAATGGTTACCGACTCCCATCGCTAGTAATTTTGATTCGTACACCTCACCCAGTCATTCATTATCCTTACTTTCTCTGACATGTTTTATTCTATTCATTACCTACATTGGATTTGACCATCATTTCCTTGAACTCTTCCTGGAATACAGGTGTTGCAAAGCTGGTCTTTGTGCTGTACAAACACCTTGGGCATTTTTTGACCACCGAGAACGCCACTCTCAGGCTGGTGAGTGAAGGAGGAGTGGTGAGGAACCACACGCTCACCGTCAACTCCCACATCCTGTCTGCTTCCATCAACAAGGAGTCCAGTCGCATCTTCGTCTCCGAGCCTGTTGTCTTCACCCTCGAACACCTTGATGTAAGTAGAAAGAAGTGCAGAAACAATTCATAGCTAAGGCGTATTCAATGCAGGGCACATGATATTAATTGTGGTGTTTCACGTTTGCTCTAAATTGTGTGTAAATATTATTGATCATCATCTTTTGGTTGCTTTTCAGACTGAGAACTACTTCAACCCAAACTGCTCGTTCTGGAACTACTCAGAGAGAAGCATGATGGGATACTGGTCCACTCAGGGATGCAAGCTCCTAGGAACAAATAAGACCCACACCACCTGCTCATGCAGTCACCTCACCAACTTCGCCATCCTCATGGCCCACCGAGGACACGTGGTAAGAGAGCACTGGCATGGTTTTGCCACCTTAGCTCTTACACATGCTGGCCACCAGATAATGGTTAACATTCACCTTCCAAATGAGGGTTTTTCCAAATCAAACAAAGGGATCTAATTGGAGCATTTAAATAAGAGGGTAGATCCTTTAGGACAGTCTTTATTTTCAAACCTACAGTACTCAGCAACCTTGTTGCAACCTGGTCTGAGCCAGAGAGAACTTCCCCATACTTTGGTTAATTCGATGGCCATATGCCGAAAGGGTTGATGGTGAACCTCCCAGTGCCTTGTGGTCTCGAGTCCACCTCATGAGGTTTCTTATGAGTTCTTTTTATAGTTAAGGCTTCCTTAAGGGATGTGAAATCCTGTCTAATAGGAAAGACAGAACCCTGTCGGTTGCACGTAAAACCTTTCTCGAGAGGCACAACCCTAAGAAAAATGTCAAGGGTAGGGTCTCAGACTAAAAGAAAGACTGTTCTTTTCCCACTGACCTCAAGGCTTGACTTGTGGTGGAACTAGGTCTAGGCAGGAAAACCGCTCTGCTTTTTGCTCAAATGATAAGCACAGGCACGTTTTGGCAGTGAACCTGGACAGCAGAATGTATTTTTTTAGGAAAAATGGTTCTTCAAAGTTTTTATGGATGGCAAAGCTTCAAAGCTGGCAAAGGTTCTGCTTGGCCATCTTTGTGAAATGAAAACCAGAACCGTTACCCCTCAGTGAATCAAAAGAAGACCTTAGTAATAATAGGGTTCTTTCTTGATTGAGAATGAATGGGAACCAGGATGCTAAGACCATGAGTATTAGTACAAGAACCCACCAGTTAATATGGATAAACAAGCATGCAGTTTAAGACTAAACATAGCTTGATTTATGATCTACATAGCTAACCGAGGATGTCTTTAGCTAGCAACATCATTCTAAACATACAACATACAGAGAGTGTTTCCGCATCTTCCGTCATCAAACGATCACCATTTAGACTCATGTAAACATCTTTAGATTAGACGCTGGTTCTGGCACCGGCTCATGTCTGTGGTTAAACCTAATGATTGATACAACAGGCCCAGTGATTAAACTGGAGGCAGATGCCAACAGTCTGACTATCACAAAATGAAATGAGGGATGGAAGGCATTAAAACCTCGTTGCTGTTAAGAGTACAAGTGCCACATCTGATACAGGAGCAGGAAACCTGCTGCAGGATTGAGTCTCGTGTTTACGGCTTGTGGCTAAAATCCAGCTAGGACACATGTTCTTACTCGCGCAGAGCGGCGATTAGCATCGTCATCAAGCGCACCCCTGAGGACGCCAAGTCTGCTGGGGATCACATTTGAATGAGCAATAGAATTAGAGCGGGATTATGAGTTTAATAGCATAAGCAGCTAGCATTTAGACAGTAATAAATGTGGAAACATGGGCTTTGTGGTGAAGATAATTACAGGTCTTGCCCCATGAACTTTACCCCATCCATAGCTCGATGCTAGCAGTAATGTTAACCATAATAATAATAATCCGTTTAGAGGCATCGGAAATCAAGCATGCCACCCCACTTTCAGCTGGGGTCACAAATTTATTTCCAAAAATGTAAAATTTAATACAAAACCTAATTTAATTTTAAATGAAATGCTGATTGGCATTAGCGCTGAGAAATGATTAACTCGGAACATATCATTTGGGACCTTTCTTCAGATGCCTTGAAAGTTCCCTACAGGAGCAATTTTCCTTTTTTAGTATCGTATTTATCTTTCCTTTATACTAGTCCCTTTCGGTATCTCCTTTAACTGACAATATTTATCTGATTAGACAGCATAGGGTACTGATTAGCTAAATGATTTATTCATGTATGGCGCAGGCCTCATTTGCAATGTTCTAGCAACATGACCTTTTCAGCCTTCAAAGAAAGTCAGACGAATCTTTGCTGGTCAAAGCGGGTAGTTTGATCCTGTCATGGTAAATGACCATCAGTGATAGCAAATGATTGTAAATGACTGAAAACAGCAGCCCATGCTGTCATGCTAAATTATCATCATCATTGAGCCTTAGCAGACTAAGTGTGTGTGTGTTGCTGGTGGATTGTGGGTCTTTGACAGCGGTGGCTTGGAAGGTAAGCATTAGCAGGGATGCGGGTGGAATGTTGGCATCGACGTTAAAGACGATGGTGCGTAATACGTGTGTTAACGTCGAGATGGTGGTATGCAGGTGTTAGCTTGAATACACAGAAATGTGAGAGGCGTGGGGGAGTGTGAGAGTTTAGAGGGTAGAGAGAGACTACTGTCAGTCCAAACGTTAGCATCAGATAGATCTCTGAATGTAAGTGAATTGTTAGGAGTGGCAGTGAGCACTGAAGAAGCAGAATCTGCGAGCATGAGCTGGAACACAGCGTGCGCTTGTTGACACTGACAGTTCAATGGGAAAGCGGGTTAGTGTACTTACAGGGTAGCCGAGAGTGTTTGCGTCTCTGTTGGGTAATCCTTCACATTCTTTACACATGCCACCATTAGGTACTGTTTTCACAGCCAAGTGATTTTACCGTCAATCCAAGGTTCAAACGTGGAATTAACCAAAATATCATTAGGATAAATGCATGTTAGGACAATACAAAGCAGTATTTTAAGAACAAAGAAAACTTTTTAAAATAATAATACTTGTTAGTTGCTAGCAAAAATAACTACTTGAGATACCAGCAAAGTTAACAAGACTAGCAAGCAATATGTATTAACAATATTTGTAAGCCTTTGAGCAAAGCTAACTAGGAATGCATCGAGTTAGCTAGCAAGCATGCTTAAGTACGCTAGCAATGTAGAGACGCAAATAAGGTCATTTTATGTTCAAGTTTCCGAGTTAGCAAATTAAAAAGCAGAATGATTGATGCAAATTTTTAAACAGGAAGCAAAGTTAATTAGGATACAAAAATGAACGTGTTTTTTAGGATTATACTATTCTTCTCCTTTTTATTATTTATTATAGTCGGCTCAAGTCGGCACGGTGGCTTAGTGGTTAGCACTGTCGCCTTGCACCTCCAGGGTCTGGGTTCGATTCCCGTCTCAGGGTCTGTGTGCATGGAGTTTGCATGTTCTCCTCACGCTTGGTGGGTTTCCTCCGAGTGCCCCGGTTTCCTCCCACAGTCCAAAGACATGCAGATTAGGTTAACTGGTGTTACCAAATTGCCCGTGTGTCCCCGCTGCGATGGACTGGCACCCTGTCCAGGGTGTACCCCGCCTCGAGCCCTAAGTCTCCTGGGACAGGCTCCAGGCCCCTCACGACCCTGTGTACAATATAAAAGGGGTATAGATGATGAGTGAGTGAGTGAGATTATTTACAATTATTATATTAGTATATTAAAATAAATCATATGTATATGAATATATCATATGTCATCATATTAATGCAGTTCAGTTTTATTTGTATAGCGCTTTTAACGGTCATCGGCGCAAAGCAGCTTTACAGAATCAAAAGAAAATTATGGAAATAAGTGTAAAATGTGTGAGAAAATATGTATGAAGCAAAATGATCAGATTGTCCTCTGAGATCACCATGCAAATACATCTAAGAAACAGCTGGAGTGGGTTACGATGTAATGGAATAAGTCTTTTTTTATAGTTGATGGACAGAATACAGATGTGCTTGTGAATACAGTGCCATATCCACAACCTACTGAATCACTCATCTACTCATAAGCGTTTTGTGTAGAGCACCTGAGCTACTGATTCATTCACACCTGTTGTATAATGTCTCTAAATCATAGCTGTTAGCAGTAGCTGGGCTGTAAAACCCTTGCTAGCCCTATTATAAAAGCTGTGCCTCGTACACTATATTAAAGCGAGTATTTTTAAATGATTGTACTATATACTTCAAGCAACGGGAAATAAAAAATCACCATCCCAGAAACACTTTTCTATGGCATTATTCAGTGTAATTTCCCTATATTACAGTAAGAATTACCTGATTGGACCGTTTACCATAGGCTTTTTTTCTATAATTTTGGGTCTTGCGTAAGTTTTTATTTTAGATTGTAAGCATAAGTGTTGTTAATAACATTATTCTTTAACAGAGTTTAAATGTGGAACAACTTTTTTATCCCACATATTATAATACATGTGTATAAAATGAAGAAAATTATTTAACCAATAGAAAAAAATATAGATTGATATTGTAAATACTATATTCTATTGTAGTAAACTGTTGTATTTACTGTATACTGTATATATAGTTGACTGT
>JAOVVA010000044.1:3992861-4027027 GCA_028565275.1 Leiocassis micropogon
AAACTTTAATATTTATTATAATAATTAGTATACTCTGTAGTAAACTGTAGTATTTATTATAATAATTACTACACACTATATTAAACTGTAGTATTTATTATAGTAATTACTACATGCTGTAGTAAACTTTAATATTTATTATAATAATTAGTATACTCTGTAGTAAACTGTAGTATTTATTATAATAATTACTACACACTGTAGTAAACTGTAGTAATTAATAAAGTATTTACTACATTCTGTAGTAAACCGTAATATTTGCATTAGTGATTATTAAATGCTGTAGTAAACTGTAGTATTTATTATAACAATTACTACACGCTATAGTAAACTGTATTATTTATCATAGTAATTACTACAAATTGTAGTAAACTTTAATATTTATTATAATAATTAGTACACTCTATAGTAAACTGTAGTCTTTACTTTAGTAATTAATATACACTGTAGTAAACTGTAGTAATTAATAAAGTAATTACTACACAATGTAGTAAACTGTAATATTTATGTTAGAAATTACTACACTGTAGTGTTTACATTAGTAATTATTCCACACTGTAGTATTCATTATAGTAATTACTACACGCTGTAAAAACTATGGTATTTACATTAGTAATTATTAACAGTGTAGTAAACTGTAGTTTTTAATATAGTAATTTACTACGTGCTGTTGTATATTGTAGTGTTTACTAAACACAACTATTGTATGTTTTGTTCTATGGAAAGAGTCCTGGTATAATATTATTTATCACATCAGATCAAGACTGAAATAACAACGAACGTAAAGTTGGTATATCAGTAAGGCATCAGAGAAGCCAAGGTTAGCAATGAACATGAATCCATGTTATCTAGGATAGCTAGAATCCTTTATTTGGGTTAGCAAGCTAGCAAAGAAAAATATATCTATAGCTCTAAAAAACATCCCAAGTTGCGTCTGTATTTAGATTTAAATCTGAAGTGTGGCCTAAATGTGGCTCCAGTCTATGAACTGTAGCTCTGACAGTTTCTCAACCTCAGCTGTATCAGTAAAGTTGATAATTAGGCTGATTCCCAAAATATACATAAAGTAATAGCCTAATTGAAACGATCAGGACCCTGAGCAGGGAGTTAATAAGGATATGATATCTTTAGCACATCGCATTGATGCTGCCAGAGGAAAGCATAAGAATGATGTTTGCTGTTCTGGTGTTGCAGGGTGAAGCGAACATCCACGATTTTCTCCTGAGCGTTATCACGCGCCTGGGCATGGCCGTGCCGCTCGTCTGCCTCGCCATCAGCATCTTCACCTTCTGCTTCTTCCGTGGCCTGCAGAGCGACCGAAACACCATCCACAAGAACCTCTGCATCAACCTCTTCATCGCCGAGCTCTTCTTCCTCGTGGGATTCAACATGACCGAACCTCCGGTACGCAAACATACTCACGAATGTTGTGAGATTCGTTCAATGTGGAATGGATACGGGGGAAAAAAAACAAAACAAAACATGAGCTCAGGTTATGATTTGCAGAGCTAATAGATGTGTGCAGTAAATAAGGTTTAGTGTGTCAGGGAGAGTTTATACAATGTGCACTGATAGAGTTGAGAAGGTCATATAGTCACGGTCCAGATACATAATATGTGTTGTTAATCTCACTACATTCAAACCCCGAAAACTGTTTTCAAACAGAAACTCACTTGGACGGATTGCTGTTATGATTTAAACATCCGTCTCCATGGTAACCCCCTGTTGTTTTCTGCAAACAGTGTTCCCCCCGCTGTCATTTTTTGTATATTCTCTTTGTCATCTCTCAGATCGTGTGCTCGGTTGTTGCCGGGATTCTTCATTTCTTTTTCCTGGCCGCGTTCGCTTGGATGTGTCTGGAAGGCGTGCAGCTGTACATCATGCTCGTCGAGGTCTTCGAGAGCGAATTCTCACGCCGGAAGTACTATTATGCCGCCGGATACCTCTTCCCAGCCGTAGTGGTTGCCATCTCGGCGGCCATCGACTACAGGAGCTACGGGACCAAGAGAGCGTGAGTGACCTTTAGCTTTCACTCTCCCTCTCGCCTAGTTTGTGATTTGGTCACATATCAATTTTTTATAGTCAGAGCATGGATCCAGCTGGACCAATTTTATTTTTTTTTTATAATCATTTTGTGTCACATTTTTATAAGGGCACCGGTGTAAAATCTTTTTGGGTTTTTTTTTAGTTTTTTTTTTTCTTTCACTTTGTTGTTGTGTGTGTCTGTGTCCATGCACATGTACACAAGTTAACAAGACACACAGAGCATATTTCCCCTCTCCATCCTGGCAAATTTCCATTTCAAGCAGCACAGAGAACAAAGACACAAACTGTGACCGTAATGATTGTGCATGCCGACTCAGCTCCCTTGAAAAAAGGCACCTGATTGAGATTTGGTTTTCCGTCTAAATTGCTTACTTGTTCGTCTCTTTTTCCCCGAAAGAATCAATGTGATGCACAGTTTTGTGTCTTACTGGATTGAAATACAGATGGCCTGTGTAATACGCACATAAATCATTCCCTACACGGTATGAATTCTTAATCAAAGTCGCATGGTATACGTAGCGCTACGTTCCAGACTCATTTCAGACAAACGGAGATGAGAGCGGGATTCATCTCGTCACACGATCGGTTTGGGATTCTGATCATGCTCTGCTTTTCACTCAATGATTATCAATTCGTCTTTTTTTTTTTCTTCTTCTTCTTCGTTCAAGTAAATGTTAGCGAAAAAGTCACGAGGTGATCTGTACGGAGGTTGAATCGCATCAGTAACGACAGTTCTATTGTTTTGCAGCTGTTGGCTGAGAGTCGATAACCACTTCATCTGGAGCTTCATCGGCCCTGTCGCCTTCATTATAATGGTGAGTGTTTCGAGCTGCTCAGCGCCATATGTGGCCTTCTAGCACTTTCTGTGTACTGGATTTACAACTGCTCCATTGTCCAAACCTAAATATTTGCCGAAGTAATCCACGAATTAGATAACTTCTCTTGTTTGGGCTTCATCTTATGAGAAAAAGAATCCGTGTTTTTTTGGCCAAAATACACAATCATGTCATGTAAAATGAATGCAGAGGACTTAATTGAATTCTAAACAGCATACCCTATGACCAGATTTATTTAACTAGGGACAGAACTGTATACACAGACACTAACACATATGTCTCGCTATCCTTGTGAGGATCTTCCACTTGCATAATTATTATTGTAGCTGACAAATGTTTTTGTTTAAAAGCAGTTTTCCTTATGGGGATCAGCCAAATGGCCCCAGAAAACGGCCAAAAACTGTCAGCTATCCATGGTCACCAATACGCTATAAAAGCACACAAACCCACACACAAATGAGCACACGCATATTCGTATCACAATCATTGTGAGGGCTGTTAATTGACATGGAAATAATAAAGGTAATTAATACTACGCTAAACCTAAACCTAGCACTGACTCCTGTATTTGTGGGGACATTTGGTCCCCATTATGTTATACACCCAACACACATCTATTCTCCATACAAAGGGAAATCTTTTGTTTTCTTTGTAGGGACAAAAGGTCAAAACTTTCAACTGTTTCCATCCTTGCAGGGAACGCACAAACATGAGGAAAAAAAGAGATGTAGGCGTGTACATTCTACATACTGTGCTTAAAAATACTTCTTTGTCATAACAGCTGTAAACCGTCATCACCTCCCCGGCCTCTCTATTTTTCTTCTAATATTTATGGTTGCAGCTCTATCTTTTGCTTGTTATCACAAAACATCTGATACTGGGGACTCATAAACGTCTACTTAGTATGTAAATATTCTCCACATTAGCGAGCAGAGCTTTTCATCGGTTTACGTCATGCTCCTGTAATATAAGTAAGGACGTTATGTGAAAACATCATGAATCAACCCTCCACCATGCAGATACACTATCAGTGTTGGGTGTAGCGTTAGAGGACTCGGATTACGTTTTTGATGTAATGAGTAATCTAACGCAGACAGCAGTCATTCCCAGTCCGTTAGTGTGTGTGTGTGTGTGTGAAAGTCGTCCTACAAGCCCCGCCCCAATAACCCGCCCCTCCTGCTGTTATACCCCGATCTCACCTACGCGGTTTGACTATGCGAGGACCGACGCGCGGAAAGATGGAAACCTAATCACAGCGGCGATTACTCGCGGTGAATCATGATGAACCGTACTTACAGCCACCGCGCGAAACCGCGTAGGTGAGATAGGGGTATTAGTAGTTAACAGATTATGGGCCAAACTTCGCTGAGTGATGATGGTAGAATAATTATAAAGGTCTTGACTAAAACAACATGCCTGAGGAATCACAAAGGAGTTTTCATTTTCTGCAAATGGAAAAGTACTCGAACTAGTTACTTTTATCAGAAAGTAACGCTGTAATGTAACTTTTTAAAGACAGTAGTTTTGTAATGTAATTAGTTACTTTAAAAAGTAACATCACCCAACACTGCACACTATACACCATCCGACCAATCAGAATGGAGAACTCCACACACTTTACTACTGTATAATGGACATGTAATGATTTAAAATGCAGAACGAAGTGACTTCATCTCCTTGTAAACTACACAAGTCACCCACTGGGGTGGAGTGAAAGAGTGGTCAATGGAAAGAAAAAAGAAAGGCAGGGGGGGGGGGCGCTGGGATGACCTCATATCCTGAAAGAGAAATAAAAAAAGAGAGAGGGGGAGGGAGAGAAGGTGTGTGATGCTAACAGGCAGGGAAGACAAGGAGGCTTTACGAGAGGTGCGGTGCAAAGCTCAGTGACAAGAGTGCTGTGAGTGACACCATTGTGTAGCGACGACCGAGCTGTGCTGGGGCATGTTCCTGTTTCTGCTGAGTGACACACACACCACACACACACACACACACACACACACACATAAAACTCTCTAGGGTGCCCAGATAATACAAAAAGATACATTTGCATTTATAGAAACAGCTTTCAGACCAACACACACACACACACACACACACACACACACACACACACATATAGTCAGAAAACTTCATTCAATGTTACATTTGCATATAATAAAACAGGTTTCATACAATCTCCCCAAACACACACACACACACACACACACGTGCTGCATATAATGTAAAGTGCTTCTTCGTTGCTCCATTCACATTTTTAAAAACAGATTTCACACCCACATCTACACACAAATTCCTGTATTGCCATCATTATGAGGACCTTCCGTTGAAATAATGAGTAATTACCTGATAAATGCCGTTTTACACATAAATCTAAGTTGAATCTTAACTAAACTAAATAAATGTAAAAAATAATAAATAAATGTTGCCTTTTTTGGGGGGGGGTCAGAGGGGGTGTTAAGGTTAAAATTGCAGGTCCTCATTTGTGCTGGACATTTGTATTTATAGAAATAAAGCAAGTTCTCTCTTGCTCTCTCTCTCACACACACACACACACACACACACACTAATCCAACGTCCTCTGCCTCATGTTTTTTGGCCCAAAGTGTTTTTGATGCTGTTCAGTCGTGACTCTATTTTTGGCAGCTGAGGGGTGATTTAGGGTGAGAGGAGGCTCAGAGTAAGGGTTGTACTCTGTGTGTGTGTGTGTGTGTGTGTGTGTGTGTGTGTGTGGGCCTGGCTTGTTCCTGTGTCATGCCTGTCTCATCAGATGTGTGTGATGATTGTGGTGGTGTTAAGTGCATTTCCTCTCTCTCTCTCTCTCTCTCTCTCTCTCTCCCCCTGTAGTGTGATTGCTGATCTAAAAGCACTTTACTTGCTCTTCATCCTCACGTCTGTCTCACTGTCGCAGCCTTTATCTCTCTCCGTCTCTCTTCGTCCTCTGTGTTTCGCTCCACTATCTGCTGCTGCTGTCGTCTCTCTGTTTCTTTTCTCTCTCTCTCTCTCTCTCACTCTGATTTTAATTTGCACAGGGCCTGTATTCATGTACATTGACCTTATTTTTTTATTCTATCTATCTATAACATCTGTAACATCTGTAATATCTAAAACATCTATACAGTATATATGCATTTGTTTAGCTCATTCCATCTTCTTTTCTTCTTTTTTTCTTCTTCTATTTAATGTTAAGTCTTTCTTTCTTTCTCTATTTTATCCTCACTATTATTTGTGATCAATCCATTTGCTTTTCTTTATTCTTTTTTTTAAAGAACACTACCTCACTCTCTCTCTCTCTCTCTCTTCCTGTCTGTGTGGAATTGATGCGTTTTTAATTGACGACTTCTGCTTTACTTGCTTTACCCCGGATGCTTTCTTTCTCAGGACATAAGCCAGTGATAGTATATCATGTTAACAACTCTGCAGCATGCACACATACACACACACACACACACACACACACACACACACACACACACACACTACAGATGTAGTTGTGTTTGTTTGTAATGTATGCAGCACATTTGGTGCTGTGAGTTTTGGAGGATTTGAGCTCGGGGCAGCTCCACACTCGAGTCATGCTCGTTTGCAGCGATGATGGACAAACGCTCAAACAGAGCCGTCTTTAATGCAGCTTTCTGCTTTCTACTCTCCTTGTTTGCTCCAGACTCCATTTGCTGAGCCCGGGTTTTTTCTTTTTTCTCTTTGAGTCCGTTCCAGGAGGCAGACGGGTATTGATGTTGCAGATCAGCTCCAGATTGTTCCGCACCGAGCCGCTTTCATAACTCTGGGCCGCTGCGATATTATTTCCGATAACCCCCTTGTTTTAATTATAGTCGATTCCATCTGCTGCCCTGAGAGTGGATGTGCTGTTAGCGAGAGGGGCTTTCCCTCCACTTTATTCATGGCGGGAGAATCACATGGCCAGATTATTAACAGTAAGCGTTTTAATAACATTTAGATCAGGATCTTGATTTTCTTCCCTTTTTGGAAGAATTTAGCTTCATGCAAGACGCCATGACATCTTTATTCCCTTCACACCGCCTTCCTCTTCAGACGTTCTCTTTTAATGGAGAGTTTAGTTTGATCAATTGTTTTCTTTCTTTCTTTCTTTTTTCTTTCTTTCTTTTTTTCTTTTCTACTTTCTATTTGTATTGCTTTCTTTCTTTTTATCATTGTAGTATTTGTTTCTTTTTAATATTACTTATTAATAATTTTTCCATTTTCTTTGCCTATGTCTTTTTTACTTTCTTAATAAATCAGACTATGCTTGTCTTCTTTCTTTCTTTCTTTCTTTCGTCTTTTTATTCTTTCTTTCTCATTTTTTTCTTTTTTCCATTCTCTTTTTCTATCTTATTAGTAAAAATGTATTTATGGTATTTTATGTGTTTTTGTTTTCACCTTATTAATAATATGATTTCTTTCTTTCTTTCTTTCTTTCTAATGAATTTACCCCTACATTGTATTTCTTTCTTCCTTATTTGCATTATTAATGGTTCTTTCTTCCGTCCTGCTCTCTTTCTTTATTTCTTGATTTCTACATAAACAAATATTACTTTCTTCCTTCCTTTTTATTCATTTTCTTTTTACATTGTTAAGATTTTTTTTTTCATTTTTTATTTCTTGTTTTCTACCTTATGACTTAGTGAACTTTTTCCTACATTGTATTTCTCTCTTTCCATTTCACATTAGTAATAAACCTTCCTTTTTCTTTTTTTTAATTTCTTGATTTCTACATAATCAGTAAATTTTTCACTCCTTTTTCATCATTTGAATTTCAATTTGTTTCTTTTTTATAAAATTAATTAATTATTTTTTTCTTTTAGTTATTAGTGATTTTTGTGTCTATTCACACATTTCCCCCCCTAAACCTTTAGCTGAATTAAATTTACCTCTTTTTTGAATTCTTTAGTTTCTTAAAAAGTCTGTTTATACACCTCATACCTCATCCTTTTTTTCCCTTTTTTCTTTTTTTGATGACACTTGCTTTTTAATTGGAGCTGCTGATTTAATGCGTTTCACTGCCTCCGTTACGCTTTAACTCATTCGACATTCCCATACTCTGGGCGGTAAAAAAGAAAACAAGTTCTTGGCAGCGCACCGATTTCCTTGACGGCTCACGGTTATGACTTACAGCAGCCTGGTAAGGCGTCTGTGAAACACTCTGTCTTGAACAGTTCATGTACTTCAAATTAAGACTAACTGGTAGCACTGCAGACAGTAATTCCTGGGAACTAGAAGCGATCTTATCTAGCCTTCAGCCAGGAAAACTTGAGGTGGGGGGGGCTTTTTTTGGGGGGCTGGGATCGTTAGAAAGGTGTAACCGTGGATCCCATTACGTACTGTACAATAAAACAATACTGCGTATCAGCCCTGGATTTAAGACTTGGACCTCTGTTCCATTAATCATATTAAGAGTTTATGAATGTTTCAAACACACAGGATCCTGTTAGGACATTCGATCACTGCTTATGGAAGGGGAAGTTCTTGTCCTCCATTTTTATGAAGCGTGATTAAATTCTTGGGGTTTTCCAGCAGATGTGATCCATCGCCACACTTTGACACCGCAGCGAGCAACCGAAATGAGTTATCGAAAGCTTTTTGGTCTCAGGACGTAACGTGTTACAGCCAACATAAACCTTTTTTAGCACACTGTGCTCCAATAGCTGAACTAATAGGAGCCAAATCATAGGGTTGTGAGTTCAAATCCCAGGTGGGACCCGGTGGTGCTCTGACCTCAGACTCTCGGCTGAGAAAACACTCTTGTGCCGACGCATCGAATATAAAAATGGGTCTGTTCTTCATGATAAACATGTCATTGGAATGATTAAACGCCATTGTGGATTCTAGGAAATGAAGGGAACTCTGCTGTGTGGTCCACTTACCACGTTCTCAATGTTTTGACAGCTCAATCTGGCCTTCCTGGTCGTGACCATGTACAAGATGGTGAAGCACTCTACCTCGGTGAAGCCCGACTCTACCCGCCTGGAGAGCATCAGGTGAGACTGTTGTTTTTACATTCACGCCGCTTCATTTATTTTACAGAGACGCGCCAGTTTGTGATTTCTCTTTCTATTTTCTCAGCGTCATCGTCTTAATCGCTTTCGCCTGTGTGATCACATGACATTATCCAGTCATAACTGGAATCGCAAAGCGATATTGACTAGCACGGATTCATTTTACACATACTGACACGTAATTTGCTTCGAAAGGTAGACTCGACAAAGTTTCGGGTTAAAGTTCGAGGACAGGGTGAAGGTCGCGTCCCAGCGTAGCCTTGCATTAAACATCCCGAAGGGGCTCATTTGAGTTTATGGATGTAATTAGGAAAACCATTAACCTTTTGTGCGGCGCAGTTAAGTTGCTCGCCGACCGTGTCGTTGGCGTGAGCATGGCCTCTTGTAAACACTGTCCTTGAGAAGTGCGAACATATTTTCAGCCTGTCACAGCCCAGTGGTGTCCGTTAAAATCGAGATGTTTTTTTTTGTTTTTTTTACAAGACGAGTGGTCATATAACTGCTCTCCGCCTCACACACACTTTGTGTAACAGGAGATGGGAAAAAGAAAAATTCCTCCTCATGTCATGTTGCCGTAGCGGGCCTTCGGCCATCCTGTCTGGCGAACGTGTCATTCGATCCTTACGAAGAGTTCCCGGAATGTCTAAAGGGTGGAGGGTTGGTTGGAGTGGGGGCACGGTCGGCTGCGCAGCATGTACTCTCTCGCAAGACCCCGCGAGAGCCGAGTGAAATACAGTCATCGAGCAGAGCAGCTCTGTGGGCATTCTTATCAAATTTCCGAGCTTGAGCGGATTTGTGTCTAAGTTATTTATGGGCCTTCACGTGGCATTTAGCTGTTGTTCTGCACTATTAAAATATGGAGGGGAAAAAAAAACAACAATGGAAAAAAAAAAAAACCTGTGCACACAACCAGGGCCAGTTTTCTTTTTTTCTTTTCTTTTTTTTTTGTGGTGGGAATTCATGCTAATAAATTTCCATTCTGACATTCATTCCCAGGGCCAGGGGATTTTCTTAAATGAATTTATTCTTAAATGAATGTATTCATATTTTTTTTATACTTCGTGCTTTTACCAGCTGTTAAATACAATGAAATATGGAATATTTTATATTTTCTAAAAATGGCTGCTAGAGATTTCTATGACATCACTCCTGTCTCATTCCCTATTAAATTAAACAATTTATATATTTTCTTTTACATCGTTCATGCATAATTTATGAAACTTAACAACAGTTGTATTTCACTAAAAATGTGCAAAGAAGCAGCTTGCAGGATTAATGTTAATTTTTGCACTGGGAATTTTTTTGCTGATAAATTTCAGTTCTGACATCCAGTTGAATTTTACATCGCCATCATCACAGCTTAAAGTGTTTGAGCCGAGTTTTATTTATAATGGTAACATAATCTGAGGAAAAGTAATTTTTGACATGTTGCTTTTTAAATTAAAGTTTACTTGGTAATAATTTTTTTTTTTAACGTGGCGTGTCTGAAATTCACAAACTGTGCAAAGAAGCAACAGAGAAAAAATTTTCTAGCTGGCAA
Organism: Leiocassis micropogon; assembly: GCA_028565275.1. Taxonomy (NCBI): domain Eukaryota; kingdom Metazoa; phylum Chordata; class Actinopteri; order Siluriformes; family Bagridae; genus Leiocassis; species Leiocassis micropogon. The sequence goes on from JAOVVA010000044.1 coordinate 4,003,295, forward strand.
ATTTCCAATTGTTTTTAAAGTCTAGGTGAGTTTTACAGTAGATTTGTATCATAATGCACATTATAAACTATGCAGCAAGTTCCATTGTTATTATAAAGCTGCAGAATTATATTATATTATATTATATTATATTATATAGTATAAAGTAATAAATTTAGTGAAATTTTTATTTCTAATTAAAAAAATGTTCACAGCAAATTTAGTAGTCTTTGTACAGATGTAAATATAGGATTACATTAATAAAATGTGGAGAAAAGTGTAATTTTTGTTAAGTGTGTCTTGTTGCGCTTTTTCAAGTTTTTTACAAAATACTATTACATTTAATTAAATTTAATAAATATATATATATTTTTTTATGATCACTGTGCCTGTGCACATGTTTCTGAGTTGCAATAATAAATATGAAAAAATAAGTTCATAAAAAAAAAACATTAAATTGAAATAGTGGTAATTCATGCTAATAAACAGCTGTCCTGACATAAATGTTCAAGTCCTGCTGAATGTTTGAGACGTACAGTATTGTCACATGACTTAGTGTTAGCAGTGATATTTTATCTAATGCTTTATTACAATTTAAACCCCTTAAAAATCCAGCACTCAAAGTTCCTCAATAATTCAAGAGTCTAAGCATTTTAAGATTAATAATATACTCCTACCATGTACATTTTGCTTTATGAATTATATAATAGCTGTTAATGATTTTTGTGACGTTTACGAAAATAAGTGAGTCCCGAGTCCTTATTATTTACGGGCACTAATCTTTTGTGCTAATAAAAGTCTGTTTTAAAACAAGCTTTCAGGTAATAAAGTTCTGCTCTGGCATCCATTCTCAAGGCTAGGCTCATGTTTTATTCATCTTGTCACACCTTGTAGTGCAAAAAGAGCTTTTATTGAAAAATTTATACAGGTAGTAAATGGTCACATTTTGCATGCAGAATCATAGCATTATAATTTTAATGACATTTTATGAAGTGTCATAGTTTTGAGTGATACGTTGCTATTCTGACATTCGTTCACGTCCTGCGGATTTGTTTTATTCATGCTTTTGTACCTTATTAAATTCTAATAAACCTAAGGAGTCATTTATATTATAAATTCGCAGCGTCCTGCAGGTTTGTTTCTGGATCATTTATTTATGAAGGCTCGCGTGGCATTTAGCTGTTGTACTCATAAAAAATAAATAAAAATAAATGATAATTTCACTTACTGGGGATAAGCAAGTAGATTTAATTTGTCTTGGAATAAACTAATGAAAAATATTTATGATGTGAGTGTGTGAAGGCTACAAAATTCAGTATCTAGTAGAGTAGTAAAAATAGAGATTTTAGTAAAATCTTGTATTGATGCTCTTCTTTAAAAAAAAAAAAAAAAAAAAAAAAAAGTCAAGACCAGGGTTTACATTGCGATGCCACGGTAATGACAGCGTTTTGTTTATCCGTGCCTGCAGGTCGTGGGTGCTGGGAGCGTTTGCGCTGCTCTGTCTGCTCTGCCTCACCTGGTCGTTCGGGTTGTTTTTCTTGAACGATTCGTTCGTGGTCATGGCCTACCTCTTCACCGTCTTCAACACGCTGCAAGGGATGTTCATCTTCATCTTCCACTGTCTCCTCCAGAAGAAGGTAAAGAAACATTCACTGCTCCCTTGGCTATATTTAAAGGAAACTGGGCCTCTCTGTCTGCTCCTGTTTTACAGAAAGCAGACGTGAAAATGTCTGGGAACGATGTCTCCGGTCTACGGCGCTGCTTTCTGATTTCATTGTTTGTTTGTGTAATTTAATTAAGCAGCAATCACATGAGCTCATGCCTCGTGATTAGCTGTCGCGATTGGGGAAATAACATTAGCCTCATGCGCCTCTGGGGACTATTAGCAACTCGCTCACGTATAATGATTCAAAAACTTCCCTCGGTGTGGGTGTGCTTTTACTTTTAAAGATGTCTCCAGGTTCGCCGGTGTATGTACAGTACGCATCAGGCCGAAGCTTATATATACATATACCGAAGAGGTGGCGTGTGATTAAACGGATCCCGACATCGCTACCGGTGCCCTCTCATCAGGGGCGACGGGTAAACTTGTGGAGACTGAGCTGCAGGAAACTTTATTCCGAGTTATCTTTTCCTGTGTTTAATGTTTCAATTCATCAGCAGTGTCAAAACAAGCACTCGGCTGTCTGCTCCATTAGCCGTAGCCTCTCGAGGGTGAAATGAGTCTTTTGATGCCGAGATTGTGCGACTGCCTAAAAGAAGGCACTCAAAAAGCAAATGTCTTTGATGGACAAAAGGGTTTGTCAAGAACTGATTTTGTCCAAAAGAGAAACTTGAAAAAAAGAAATGGAATAAAAGCAATAAAACACTCGAGAGAATGTATTTGTCGATAAGACAATATTAAATGTCCCTATTACTGTATAAGTGAATAAAAAGTCCTGCTGTGGTGTGAAAGGAATAAATTGATTATGTATTGCGTTACATTCCGTATCGTTCCATACGTTTCCTCCTAATGTTAATAATTCCTGTCCCGATATAAATTTTTTCATGTTTTATTTATGTTGCCTTCCTGCAGGTGCGTAAGGAATATGGGAAGTGTTTCCGTCAGTCTCAGTGCTGCGGCGCTCTGCCCCCGGACAGCTCTCACAGCGTGGGCAAAGCGTCCACGTATCGGTCCACGGCCCGGTACTCCTCCGCTACACAGGTAGAGCACTTAACTCTCCATCTTTTCACTTCTCCATCAGCGGCCACCGTGCTTTTAATGTGTTGTTCTGACACACATTTTTAAATGGAACAAAAAAAAACACCAGCTTTTATTGTGATAAGTGTTTTTGTGCCTTCGGGTCTGCGAAAGAGTTTTTGCGCCTGATTTAATAAATGCTTTCTGAGATTTTAAGACTTGCTGAGATCCAAATCGTAGTGGAAGAAAAGAACAGATAATGGATTTTCTTACATACCTCAGGGAATGATGAACAAAAGGAAAACAAAGAAAAAGAAAAACAACAACATAAAAAAAAACGAAAAAAAAAAACCCCACCATATCTGCTTGATAACTTTTCTTTAAGCCACGACTGTCTTTTTGTGAATAGGTTTTAAGTATATTAGTTGTTTATTAATGCCCTTAAATAATTAGGCTACGTTACGCTCCGCCTGCTAAAGTATCAGGACCATAACATGTCTTCCTCATTTAATCCACCCGCGTGAGGGAAAGAAAGCCGTATTCCTCAGAAGTTAATTTCTCATCCGGGGCAGACCTAATCATTCTCTTAAATGAGATTCTTTGTGACTAATTGTGGTTAGTAGGTTTTGCCAGCAAACGGGAAATCAATTGCAAGCGGGATTTATTTTCCCCTCGCACGCAGATTAACGAGCCTTAATGGAGCTCTTAGCGAATCAGACCCTTTGTCGCTGTTAGAATATCAGTGTCATCAGCGTGACTCTTCTTCACACCTGTAGTGTTCGTTCCGGCGTCAATAAGCAGCCATGTCGTTGTACGAGCTCGCTGTAATAGAGTTTCTAACCAACCTTGGTTTTCACTAAATAGACCCCAGCGTGATTTCTGCTTCCTGTAAAGACTCCATGAACGTAACTTTTCCATGAAGTGGTGCACATCGCAACTTCTCCGCCATAAATATAACCATAATTATATTATTATTACCTTTATTATTTTTATTATTCTTTTCTTTTCTCTCTCTCATTTTTTTTTTACCAGCATTTCCTTTTTGTCTGCCGTTCTTGCTCCTGCTCCCAAAAGGCACGAGGTTGCGTGACGGAAAGCATAATGATCGTTGTTACCTTCTGCTCTTCGTTAATGAGTGCTGTTTTTTTTTTTTTTTTTTCAACGTGCTGCATGCACTAGCAGCTAATGGCGTGTTTGCGTGTGCGTTTATGTCCTAGAGTCGTATCAGGCGGATGTGGAACGACACGGTGAGGAAGCAGTCCGAGTCTTCCTTTATCTCCGGAGACATCAACAGCACTTCGACACTGAACCAAGGTGAGCGCTCGACTGCTCGAAAAGACAAGCGAAACAGGAAGGTTTGATGACTCGGATGCGCTTTTGGTTTTGTTTGTTTTAAGAAGTTTAGTTTTGGAAACCTTACATTGGGTTCACACTAGCAAGGTGCTTGTAATTGAATGTCTCTTGTAGGCTCTTGTATTATTCTGATGATAAGTTTTAGTTCCTGAAGCATCTACAATAAGAATGTATCATTTACTGTATACCACAGCATGATTGAATATTCAATTTTGATTGGTCAGAAGGAGCATTCATGTTAGTCATACAACAAGACAACCTGATTGGTTGAAGGGTTGGTAATTTTATAACAACACGGCTAGGATGGTAAGGTGCCCTAATTTATGCCCTCATTCTCACCTTATTGCTGCTTTTGTAACAGCTTATACTGTATATACAGAGACTTGAACGATGATGTAAACATCATGATGTAAATGTTCCATATTGTATATATATATGTATCACAGGTCTCAGAGATCCCTCAAAGTGTGTTTGCGTTCCATGCTCCAGCTGACACACCTCCAGATAATGCATTTTTGATACCTTACACTCCTTTTCCGAACACACCGTTTCAGTGTTTATGTAAATGAGATTTCTGCTCAGCCACACCCCTAGCCGAGAAACGAGCTTCATAATCTTCTCATATGATGTCACGTTTGGATTGATTAAGCCCCGGCCAATACACACATGCAAGAAGACCTACCTGAATGTCTGAAAAATGACTAAAAAAGTGAAGCTTGACAGGGAAAAACATGTACTCGGTCATGTGGTGAGGTTTTTTTGTTAGGGGAAGTTTATGTAACCGTTATGAAAGGAGTCCCGGGTGTAGGAGTTTACACGCTCTGATTTCCTGGTAAAATGACAAGCTGCAGCTTGGTCTCATGGATATTTCAAAATGTTACCTATATAAACGTACCTATAAAAACAGGCAGGAACTAAAGTAGAGGATTTTTTTTTTTTAACATAACAAGTGTTAATAAGTTGAGCAATAAGAATTTGAGTCCGAAGAATTCTTGGAATTTATTTGATTCATACTTCATACTTAATTTGCATAGAATTTATGAAATTTCAATTTAGATGTTGGTTGTCGCTGTGTTGGCATTGAGTCAGATCTCTATGTTGGACGCTTATATAAGTCTACCACTTGCACTTGAGGGGCGTTCAAGTCAAACCGGGATTTATGATGATTAAAATATCTCATGAACGAAGGAGTAAAACTGATTGACATTTACAGAAGACTTCAAGCACATTACAGTGAGACGCTCAGAGCCCACCGCAGTCATTCCTGTGAACATTCAGCAAGCGGAACAACCGATCTTTGAAAATCAGCGGACAACTTAGAGACAACTTGCAGAAGAGACTCATCTGTCTGTGGGAACTGTACACACAATCATTCACCAGCACCACTTGCACATTACAGTGACTCAGCTGTACAGTCCTGACCTCGCGCCAGGCCATTTTCACACTTTTGGAACATTAAAGGTGTTCCTGGGAGGCCAGCGTTTCAGGATAAGTACGCTAGTGTAACGGGATTATATAAAGAAATAAAATGTTGTCTTTCTGTTAAACCCTTATAACTGTGTTCTGCTATTGTGTGCAATCATAAGTCCCAGTTTGACTTGAACTCTCATGAAATTTAAATCAACTTAACACACGAATACTGCAGGCGTGTCGACAATTTTCTAATGATACAACCTTAATTATCAATATTAACATGAGGAGAAGATGTAAATTTTTGTCTTCTGTTTACTTCTGATCCTGTACTTTATTCTCCAAACTTAGTATTTCATGTAGCATTTACTCCTATGGATGTAGACTAACAGAAGTACTTGTTAAGATTTTCAATTTTCAAAATCTTTGATTTATTTTTTTGTTGTTGTTATATTTTACCTGCAGACATAACAGTGTAAAAACTGTCAAGAGGCATAAAAGGCACCAGCACATCAATGAACTATTTTATTTATTTATTTATGTCGCTTTTTTTTTTTAATCACATCTCTCAGACGTTTAAAATCACTGCTTCCAGTCAAGCAGATCCAACAATAACCAGTTCTGCATAAAAAAAAAAGCAGTCTGTTCAATTATTTAGAGCAAGCAAGAGTGTTGCAGATGAGACGATGATGTTAAACTTTAGTCAACCCTGTCTCACTTCTTCCCCGCACAATTACTGTGGAGTCTAGCGCCCGAGTCAAACTCTTTAAAATGCTTTGTCAGGTACGACACCTTCTGAGAAACAAGGAACGTCAGTCAGAAGATTTTTATATATATAGATACAGTGTATAGGATAAAATCTTTCTGCAGTGGTGATGGTGTGTGAAGAATAAACTTCTGGAGTTTGACGGTGTGAAGAGAAGCAGTGCTCTTTCCATTTTATTCCATTTGTGCTAATTTTAACTGTGCAGTAAAAAAAAAAAGTTGTAACAAAAAGATCAGAAAGAAAATTGAGACTGTAAGAATAGTACCTTAAAGTTTTGACTTCGTTCCATTTATTCAGATTTATATCTCTTAAAACTTAATGCAGATTGGTTAAAAACATGCTTGTTTCTATACTAACGGCTTATTCACGCACTTAGCATTAATAGTAAACATGCTGTATTTCACAAACATCCATTCTGTATTTCACAAACATCCATCCAGTTCATTTTTGACCAAGAAAAGCAGAGATAATTTATTGATACTGTGTGTTTTTTGTAAGGACATGTTTATATACCTCCAATAACGAACTGGACTCCATATTAACTTAAAGCCGTAAAGCTTTTAATTGTGTAAAGCTGCTTTGCGACAATGACAATTGTTAAAAGCACTATACAAATAAAATTGAATTGAATTAAATGTTTATTCGCAATTTTTGAAAGTGTCCAGTGGTTTGTAAAGTTTAGAGTTATAGCTGTTTCTTCAGGTTTTCCACCATGGGAAAGTCCTCATGACTAATAATGTTGAGTTTTACAGTTACCTAGTAACAATGTGTATTTTTTTATGGATTATATAAAACACAACATAAAGTATTAAGATTATAACATATCTAATATAAAATACGATTTTAAAAAGGTACGGTGTGCCTTTTTTAGTAAATAAAAACTCTACTACTGTAGGTACTGTACATGCTGGTTTTGGAAAATAATCTACTTTAAAGTAGTGAAAGAAACCAAACGAAATAATAAACCAAACGAATGTTTTATTTATTATTCTATTTCATACACATTGTTACATCTCGCATCATGTTAAATGTTTCTCTTAAATTAAAGAGTTTTTTTAACTCTCATTACTGTTCAAGTCGGAACATTTTTGTATATAAATGTGCAATTTATAATAATCTAAGTGTAAATATGCTTTTCAGAATGTAGTATGTCAGCTGCAATGGCAAATATCAAAGTAGTAATAAAAAATGTTTTGCTCTAATCGTCTCAAAGAACCAGTGCCACCTCAAGTCGTCCCTACTTCTATCCAAAAGCCCAAGGCTACTTTATCTAACCAACTCTCCATCAAATCATAGAACCTCCCTGAAATTTCTTTCTACAGCCTCCAAATGTGATGTCACGATTTCATATCCGTCTCTCTAATCCTGCCATCCTTACTTCTCATCTCACCACCCTGTCATAAAAAAATAGATTTTGCTCATCCAAGGGTTTAAACATTTTTTTTTTTACCGGATCCGTCAGACTCGGTACAAAGATTCAACTGTTGACCCAAAGCACATGCTGACCCAAGTGCAATTCAAGCTGGCAGCACTCATCCATCTGTTCTTTCATTCAGCGCTTTATCATTTCACAGAAGCAAATTGATTTTGATCCTCGTCCAGTTCAAGGTATAGCTGTCAGGTTCGGCGGAAAGGTTCTGCTGTTGACCCCGAAGCGTAGAACCGTACCGACGTTCTATACTGACGGCAGTCATTTCTCCGATTCTGACTTTCTTCTGCCGGGCCAGAAAAGCTTATTGATTTCATTAATGCAGGATTTTCTTCTTTTTTTTTCTGTTACTTCCACCAAATAGGGTAAAGAGACCATATCGATAATCATTTTATTCTGATAGCTCGCTGATTTTAGATCATGAACTTACTACTTTCTAAAGGATTGCAAGCAGAATTGATTTATAAAACATTCAGGCATGTGTTATAAATACTCTATTTATGCAACTTCAAAAATCAAAATGCTTGAAATATTTAAATGAAATTTAATTTATATATGAAAAGTTTTATTCCACAGTTTAGATTGGAAGTGCGAAAGGATATTATTAAGAATTGTAAAAACTCTGCATCGAATTATTAACACAGAAATATTATATTGTGATATTATACAACAGTTAGTTCTGACCGAGTAATCTGATAATCACGAGTGGTGATATAGAACATAACAGCACTGGGAAGTTTAACTGTCCGTATCACTTCACATCACAGTTGTTCTAACAGTTGTTAATTACACAATGGATCGCAGCCTGGGCTAATCAAAGGCACTAATTTGTGTATGGAATGGAAACCTGGAATCTAGATGATATTCTAAAGCAAAATTAGTGCAAATGTAAAGTAAATCTGAAAGAACTATCCAACACCTCCATGGTTTATTCCCCACGTCTTCTGTCAGTTGCCAGTTCTGCCATCCACGGAAGGATATGTAGGTGCTTGTAGAACTGTTGTAAATATGTTATATCACAAGTTTTGGCTGGTGTTCTGTATATAACTTCTGGGTTGTTGGGTATAAATATTAGCTGCATATTAAAAAAATAAGCTCTTCTGAAATCTAATAGGCTAAATAGAATGATTACATAAGGAATAAAAAATTTAGGGTTGTGCTGTTACAACAACAACAACAAAAATCAACAACACGATGACGATGTGAAGTTTTCAAGCCATTTCATTATTTTTATTTTTTTAGTTTTAAAAGGACATCACGTCAAACCATTTCATCCATTCACGGTTGCATTTAATGTTGTGGAACAGCCTCGAAATGAGATTGTTCAGTTACGAATGAATTGTTACAAAGCAGAGATAATAGTAACTGTGTTATTATATTTCATCTTAACTTTCATCTTCATACTGTATATCTTCATATATTTATCTAAAGTTTCTGGAATACAAGTCCCTCCATATTTATTGTTACTAAGAAAGCGATAAGGTAGTAGAACGAGTGCATTAAATAAACCTGTAAATAAATAATCCCTCACAGTCAGTGTTTAAAAATCTATAAAAATATAAAGAAAAAGAAAGAATTAAAAAATGAATCAACAGCTTGTGACCAATCAAATTCAAAGAACACAACAGCAGTACTGTGCAAAACAAAGAACAGCACTGTACGCATGTGTGTGTGTGTGTGTGTGTGTGTGTGTGTGTGTGTCTCACAGTATATAGTCTGCTGTTTTATTCCAGGTAGACTAAATATAATTCCACTGTATAATTAGATGTTCAGAGGAAACCACTTCAGAATTACTATTAATTCTGTTTGAAAAAGCAAGTGCGTGGGTGGGCGCACTTTATTGCTAACTATGATAAATCTTTTTCTTATTCTCCTCGTCTAACCTTTCTTATTTTCCTTCCTTCCTTCTGTTGTTGTTTTTTTTCTTTTCTTTTCCCTGCAGGAATGACTGGCAACTATGTTCTAACTAACCCCCTCCTTCGAGCACACGACACTAACAACCCCTATAATAACCTCCTCGCCGAAACCATTGTGTGCAACACACCTTCTCCGCCTGTCTTCCACTCACCAGGTGCCTCATGCCCTCCTGTTTCCTTACAGAAAATCTGTCAAGCTGTGTGTGTGTGTGTCTGTGTGTCTGTGTGTGTGTATAAAGAGAGGAAAAGGGTCTAGGTGGGTTTTTGTGGCTTTTAACTCTATGGGGAAACTGTTGAACTGTCTTAAACAGCATTACGGGTGTCATTGAAGTCATTTTGCTTTTCACTCTTCATCCTTCTTTTTTTCATTTTTATCCTTTCTTAATTTTTATTCCCAACTTTCCAATGAACTTTTTCTAACGACATTACTGCGATCACCTTCCTAACACCGAGCACGGGTTCTGAGTCCGTTGGCACTCAGTGCTAATGCACACAGATGGCATGCAAATTTCGCTCTCGACACCTCGCGTCACTCGTAAGGACGCGCCGAGAACCGGCATGATGGACACTCGCTTTGTGTTTTCTGCGTCTGACTCAGCCTTTCATCAAAACAAAACAAGAACAAACTGCTTTAACTGGCGCCATCCCGCCAGCATCAAACGTTACATCGGCCAGAGCCTGACATTCGCATCTGGCAGCATTTCCTGATGAAATGATGGCAAGAGAAAGAGCAAGAGAAAGACGAAAGAAAAAAAAATAGGAGGATAAAAAAAGGGTGGGAGGGGGGATAAAGGAGGTCATGCAGAAAGGATAGATTTTAGTGGAGCCTGACAGATAGCGATTATATTCAGAGCGTTTCTCCACATCCCGATTTGTTGCATATGTATGATTAAGAACACTCGTCTCAGCTGTGTTTGTGTTTCGATTACAAACAGGCTCTAGCTTAAAGGTCATGCAATGCAAAATGCTGTTTTGACCAATTCTACGCCAATAATAATAATAATTATTATAATTTTTATTAGTAGTAGTAGTAGTAGTGATAGCAGTAGTCGTATTAATTAGATTGATTAATGAATTAACTGTAGACAGATAGATAGATAGATAGATAGATAGATAGATAGATAGACAAACTACATGGACAAAAGTATTTGGTCAAATCTGCAATGACATTGATAATGATATACTTCAATATGGAGTCGGCCGCCCTTTTGTATCTATAACCGCTTCCACTCCTCTTGGAAGGCTGTCCACCTGATTTTGGAGTGTTTCTGTGGGAATTCGTGCCCATTCATTCTTTAGAGCATTTATGAGGTCAGGTACTGATGTTGGACGAGAAGGCATGGCTCACAATCTCCGTTCCAGTTCATCCCAAAGGTGCTCGATGGGGTTGAGGTCACAGGGCTCTGTGTTAGGGCCAGTCAAGTTCTTCCACATCGAACTCATCAAACCGTGTCTTTATGGTCCTTTCTTTGTGCACTGGGGCACACAGTTGGAAGCAGAGCATTGTCTTGATGGATGGATGGATGGATGGATGGATAGATAGATAGATAGATGTATTTTTCATAAATGGAGGGATGGATAACAGCAACACCACAGTGTTAATAATTTGACAGACCTGCACGTCTTTTCAAAGGCATGTCACAGTTTGTCACTTGCCATGAATTGAGATGTGGTTAATCATCACTTCGGAGAAAACTGCTCCACATAAACACTAACATGTGATTTTTTTTCTTTCCCATTTCTCTGCCTGTAATGAAATATTCAGACTGCTAAATGGCAGCTGCTGTCAGTCATCTCGCCCTGTAATGCACACTCTGAAAAATACACATGCACATTAGAGCATGGAGAGTGGCTATAAATAGATAATGAACACAATAAAATAATTCATGTAGAGCAGCAGGAGTAAGGTGATGGACACTGAAGGCCTCGTCCTGCTCCGTCTCCGTCTCAGCGTACAGAGTGCAGGTCTTCTGTGTGTCTATCACAGGAGCGGGATGTGCATGCTGAGGACGGCTCTCTCATCTCACACCAGCGTCTGTGGCTCCACTCCAATCAGCCTGTTTGTGTTCTAACTAGAGCACATAGCGGTTGCTGGTGTCTTCCAAATCCTCAGCGCGCCACCATCAGGGATGACTCGCTTACTTGGATGACCACCAACACTGAAGCGTGGCTTCACCTGGCTCCATTATTCATTTGCGCAATTCCCATCAGTCATTACCCAGACCACAGAGGAAGAACTTTCCATTGTTTGGTTAGAAACTCCAGTTATAATTGCAGTCGTTGGGTTCTAGTACAGATTATACGTTATAACTCATGGTGTGAAAAACAAAACACTCCAGAGTGTGCTGCAATGGGAAAACAGTCAACAATAGTGTGATATAATAGCTTTGTAGCCAGCATGACTGTTGAGAAGTGTGTTAGGAAATGATTCAACACCTTCTGACCAATTAGATTTAAGAAATCTACAGCACTGTGGGGCAAAATGCATTTAGTCGCTTGAATTTATTAGTTAACTTGTTGTATACTGTAAGTCGTGGTTACACCAAAATACAAGGATCATTTGAGGAAGCAAAGATCACCAAAAACTCTTCTAACAAGGACTATGCTTTCTAGACTGAATTTGAATTTCTACCAGAAGCAGTCAAACAACCAAAAGCACAATTTTCACTTTATATCACTAAAAAGGTAGAGCCTACAAGTGTGCACATCCAAAACACTATTTAGTATTATGAAGATTGACCAGTCAGTTGTCTTGGTATGTTAAGCTCCACCCCGATAGTTATAGATTATATGTTAGGCTTTACCTCAGTAGTTATTAAAAGCATGTTAGGCTCCGCCCCAAATGGAGTTATGGATTGCATGTTAAGCTCCACCCCAATAGTTATTGATTGTTTAAGCTTTACCTGAATTATTATTGATTGTCTTTTACGCTCCACCCCAAATATAGCTATGTTTTGTATGTTATGCTCCGCCCCAAATATAGTTATGTTTTGTATGGTAATCTCCCCAGCAGTTCCTCGTATTACAGTTCCAGGAGCTAAAATTACCTTAAAAAAGATCTTCGATTTCATGGTTCCCACAATCTAAATGTGCCTCATAAAAAATTCCACAAAGCAGCCCATTTGTAACAGTACTAACTTCATTACGCTGCTCTATAGCTTGCATCCTGATTTGTAGTAAATGGTGTTTAGGCATAAAGAATACACACACACTGGTTTTAATCACTTGGAGAAAGGTCCTCTGGGATCTTGTAGTTAGAAAACAGAGATGCCAAACCAATGTAGGCGTATTCTTTACACCACTGAGGACAAAAAGGAAAATAGCGATTCTCAAGCATTCCTGTTAGCTTGGTATAAGGTGCAAGCAGTTTCATTAGTTTAGCGAGCACAGAAGGAACGTTGAAGGTTGCAATGACAAAAAAATGAGCAGGTGGCAAGGATCCGGCACTAATCCTGGAAGAATTTTATTTGAGGTTCTTGTTACATTGTTGAAATTTATTACTTTGCTTTTATGTTATTTCAGGCCTTTTCAGCTGACGCCTGCAAAATAAATAAACCATTGAGGCAAAATTGAATGAAAGGCTGCGAGCCATCTTATCACGCTTAAACACTTAAAGGACTGAGAGAATGGCATTACAGAATTGTACAACGTATTTCATGCATTGGTGAACTCTTACTGGTTGTTTAAGAGTAGAGTGGGTAAGAGTTTTTTTTTTTCGAAGAGGGTTCCTTCGGGGAAATGTGGCCTGTGCCCGGTTAATCGAACAGAAGAGCTTCTCGTCGAGAGGAAGAGTGGGTGGAAATGAAAGCGAGGAGCTGATACAGCGTGTTGGCATTACATCCACGTCTTGGGGCTTTACTCTATTCAGACGCCTTCTCAGATGAAGGCCTATATGGATATGTCAGTCGTTTCGCTGTAAATCCAAGGCATGCAGCGACTGAACAATGAGAACACCATGGCCTTGAAGTAAGTTGCATGGCCTTCCTGCTTTACCTTCCATTTTATTAAAAGCATGAAGGCGAGGAAAAGAGGAAGGGTAAAGCAAAGAGAAGAAAAAAAAAAAAGGAATGGTGCAGGTCCTGAAAGCATCTGAGGGAAAATTCTGCAGCGTTGGCTTTGATGCAGTGACTGAATAGAGTGAAATGCTGATATAGCCTTATGGACTTCTGTCCACATCTGATAGTCACACTCTCTGCACCACACCTGGCTGGACTCGAAAGATTGCACATGCATAAACAAAACGCAATAATTCCTGGCAATAGCAGTGCTTCACCGTCATCCTTTTTTTTTTTTTTAAATAGTTTTTTCATTGCCTCCTTCTTCCCTCACTCCCTCTCCCTCCTTCAGCTAAATTCATTTGATGTCTGGTTTTGGTTTCTCCTCCGCATCAACAAGAGAGACGTTTCTTATCTCGACAACTTCATGTCACACTACAACACCAATAATTTTTTTTTGCCGCCTCCTTTCTATTTGCTGCAGTCTCGCCCCCATTTCTATTCAAATTAGAGGGACTCGAGTCATATCCTGCACAAGAAGTGAAACGGAGCAGCAGTTAATCCAGCATATGAATCTCCTTATCCTTGCTGTTTTTTCAGGAGTGAATGAATAATTTGTGGAAATTCGTGTGCTTTTTAATTTTTTTATTTATTTTTTATTCTTTGAGTCATATGCATCAACAATAGATCAAACTTAATTAATTATTCTTTTATTAAAACTCAAAGGGAACTTAATTCGAGGGATTAATAAGACTAAGGGACCATAGGTTTGCAGTATGTAAGTGCTGTTATGCTGAATATCGGTGCGACTGTGATTTGGGACATTATCTTATAGCACGACGCTGTTAGCTAGCTCACTTTGATGTGTACGTTTTGGCTAACGGTGCTTCCGTTAAAACTGTCATCCTTGCGTGCTTTTCATCTTCATCTGACAAGTTTATATCTTAATCTGGAAGTTATATTCCTAAAACATACTGTTTAACATGTTTGCTGGTGGAATTTCAGACACAGCGAAGCATCCCTGTAAAGTTATAGGAAGCATGAGAAGACTCGGATCGCTGAACAGCAAATTAAATAGAATTAAATCGAATTAGTCGGCTATTATATTGAACTTGGTCTATGTTGTAAAACCTCCTAATAATGTTAATTATCACTGAATAATATGAGGAATTTTATTAATTAACAGAATGAGTTCATTTTAAACGATTGCCATTATTAATGCCTGAACGGCCTCCATACGATGTATCACTTGTGTGTTAATGTATACGCTTCATTATTTCCTAATGATAAGGGATCGGATAAGCGATCGCCTTACTTCATCATAATGAAAGCATTAATTAAGTATTAAACATATGCTTGTTTGTGGACTTTGAACATCACTACACTGAAGGCTGGGTTGTTAGCACTGCAGCCTCGCACCTACAGGGTGTAGGGTTCGATTCCCGCCTTAGATTTCCCCGTGCTTTATGGGTTTCCGCTGGATTCCTCTCACAAGACATGCAGAGTAGACATGCAGATGATATCACATAGTGTGTGAATGAGTGTGTGTGCATGTGTGTCCTGCGATGGACTGTCACCGTGTCCAGGATGTACCCGACCTTGTGCCCATGCTTCCCGTGACCCTGTACAGGATAAGCGGTATAGAAAATGAAGGAACGAACAAAGCACTTAAATCATTACTCTGATTCTTAATATATATTTTTGGACTTTCAGTTTTGCTCCATCCTGTCACATTTCCTGCTCTTCTTTTCCTTTTGCTCTTTGTACATTTGCTTTCTTATTAGATCATTGAGTTCTAAATGTGACTGTTTTGAATTCATTTTGTGATTTTTTTTTTATATATTTTTTTGCCCTGCTTGGTAATTATGATTTGATGAGATGTTTATACACATCAAGACTGGAAAAGAAATCGGTTAGCCCTCGGCGTACATCTTAAAGCGGCGACGTTCCGGTGGCAAGCAACACCATGTGTTTGAGGAGAGAATGAACAAGCGTGGAAAGGCTTCGTTATAAGCTTTAGGAATTATATGGCACTACAAGGAAATGTCAACTTACACATGCAGAATTTAATCTTGATGATAATGAGAATGGAAATTAGTGTTTAAAAAAAACAAAAAAAAAACAAACATTTCTTTATATCCCAAGCAGTGCAACAGAGATCAGTTTGTGAGTCTCTATAACGCTACAGCCATTTGTGACTATTTGAGTCTAGGAGAGCGTAATTCTGCCGTGTTACTTTCTCTTCTGTCAGTCTCAGGGATGTTATGTCATGCATGCGGAACAGGGCGGATAGCGCTTTCCTCTGAGAGTGTTGTTCCACCTTGTGATGCTGCATGAGCTGCCTGAATGAAACGGCTAGTATACGGTGGAAAGGGCTACGAACCGAAATTGGTGAAGAATAATTCTCGGCATTAGAGAAGTCAAAACAAGCCTGAAGTAGATTATACAAGCTTTTAAGCTTGAAGGTCGCCTCCATTAGACGTGCGCCGAGGGCTTTCGAGAGAGATGCTGTGAATGCTTGCTGCTGTACCCTTACACACTCCATATCCTGAATTCAGTCATCCGGCGCAACCGCTCGTTAATTAGATGAACTAAGTGATGAGCAATGAAGGAAGTCATAATTACAGCAATGAAAGGGGCTGCTCGTCGCCGCTCCATATGCATCCACATGTGTTTTATTGATCGTACTCATCTCAGATCGTTTATTATAGCGCACAGGGGCGATGAATTATTTAGATCGGGATCTGTTATTTGTGCTTCGGATTTGCATCATTTATCCGGAAAATATATTTTTTATCTGAGAATGATTGGATGAACTCAGTTCATGTGCCAAAATGATGTTTAAGAAAAAAAATTCAAAATAGGTGACATTAGTTTATTAGCCGGAAAAAAACAAACAATTGAATTACATTACGCGAAAAACACAGTTATTACATTTCGGAATAGTTGAAATGTTTAATAATGAATGAGAAAAAAAATAAAAATGTGAAATAAGATGATATTTTTCATTTATAATGTTAAGAAATGTATTTATCTGTAATATAATATAATATAATATAATATAATATAATGCAGTATAAATATATTATCTATTTCGAGAGGATGGACTGAATTCAGAGCTGTAGAGTTTGAAAGCTTTCTTTTTTGCTGTTTCTCACTTGTTTATCATTGCTGCGATTTAAAAAACAAAACAAAAAAAAAAACGCCTTTTTATTTATTTATTTTTATTTTTTCCACTTTTTCTTTTGGCACGTCGGCAGTTCTCAGGCCAGCTAGCCTGAGCAGACACACATAATGTGAGTGGTGGCAAAGTGAGTCCTTGCACCTCGCCCGCCTGCACGCCTGCCTGCCTGTGTGTGTGTGTGTGTGTGTGTGTGTGGACAGGACTGACTGGCATCCATAGGGGCTCAGTTTTCTGCAGATGGCTGTGTGTGTGTGCTTGTGTCTGTGTGTGTGTGTGTGTGTGTGTGTGTGTGCGCGTCATTGACCACGCTTTCATTTTGTTTTAAGACGGTTCATGAACATTTGCTTGTTTGCCGCCTTTGGCGCTTGTTTTGCTCTTGATATACAGTGGCCGCTCGCTTTTATGTGTGACTATGTGCATTATGTGTGTGCATTTTAACGGTCTAGTGGCTGCTTGTCGTTTTTATTTTTGTTCCATTGTCATACTGTTAAGGACAGGAAATGGCAGTAATATCTGGAATATTACTGAACGCACAACACAAAGAGAATTTGACGCATGGGGTTCGATCGGGAGGGGAAAAACAAGTCCATATGTCCTTAACAGTGACTTAAATGTTTAATATGTTTGCTGCTAATATTAATATTAACTGTTTGCTCTGCTTTTCTTTGCTTGAGCGTGTCCGAGGGCTTTTCTGTTCCTGAGTGTGTTCCTTTGTGTTATTCCAGGCCAGCACTCTCGGACCAACAGCCGTGACGTCAGCGCCATGGACACTCTGCCCCTCAACGGCAACTTCAACAGCAGCTACTCATTAGACGACGCCGCCTTCGAAAAGATGATCATCTCCGAGTTGGTGCATAATAACCTGCGGCCGCGCCCGCATCCGCGATGCCAGGATGACCCCGAGCAGCCGCCCAACCCAGACCGATGCCCGCCGGGCCACCACGCCGGGATGGGAGGCGTCGGAGGCATGAGCGAGGACGACGGCAAGGACGCCAACCACCCGGCACTGGAGCTCCTCCTCCAGCCGCACCACCGCGAGGTCCTCGAGGCACCTCTGCTCCCTCAGCGGACTCATTCGCTCCTGTACAGTGCCAAGCAGGCATCGCGCCAACCTGCCAGGCACCGTCATGATCTAGAGGACGGGGAGGAGCAGAAAGAGATAGACGGGGTGGGGCAGAACGGAACCACAGTCTCGCTCGACAACAGGGACTCCGTGTATACAAGCATGCCCGAACTCAGAGACTCATCTCCGTCTCTGTGCCCGCATGACGGAGAGGACGAGTGCCCTCTTTCATCGTCCGGGCACAGCGAGACGGAAGAACCGTGCCACAAAAGCATGGGGGACAGCGTCCAGCCCACGTCGTACTACCAAATCAGTGAGAGCTGCAGCGGGCGCGGGTTTGAGGATCCCGAGTGTCAACCCTCAGACAATGAGAGCCCTAAAGATGGACAAATGCAGCTCATCACCAGCCTCTGAGCTCACCTCTTTCTTTTCTTTTGTAAAATTTTTTTTTTTGCTTTGTTTTCTTTCTTTGAGTAGGTGCAGTAACTTTTCTCCAAAAGGCCCGCAGATGCGCTTTGTTTTTTGCCATTTAGTTGTTTTTTACCAAGTTTCAAGCCATCTGTGGTTTAAACTGTCCGGGGCCGAGGTGGGAAAAGCACACAGGCTGCTTGACGAGCAAAAGTGTTTGTGAGGAGGCTGGCGTCGTCCACGCACTGGCCACCATTTTGTATGATATACTGTACTGTAACAACAACAACCTTAACGAACTTTACGAACATTACGAACAATGGCGATTTTTGTAGAACTTCTCAAGTGTCCTGGGGTTTTTCGAAGCAAAGACGCCGAAAGGAAAACGCGACCCCGCGGATGGCGTCTCGCGACTTTACAGGAGGAGAAAAATAAATGAAATTAAAGAAAGGCAAAGAAAGAAAAGGAAAAAAAAAAAAGAACCACTACTCCTGACTCAGGCCTTATATTTTCTCTATTGCACATGTAACTCTTATAAAAATGATGGCTAAAGAAAAATATATTTTGCTGTACCACAAGTGGAAAACAAAAATAGGTGAAGAAAAAAAAAATAGAAAAAGACAATTAATGATGATTAAAAAAAACTTATTGTGGCAACCATGAATGACATTTCAAAGAGGACATTTTGAGGAAAGGGGTTGCACTTTTTTTTTTCTTGTGTGAAATCTTCTTACACTTTGTCTGTTGTAGAAGCTTTGAGAACATGAGCAGAAGCCCGTATTTACACTTTCACTTGTGAGCAGTGCGTTTGCCTTCATCGGTTACGGATTTTTGATTGTAAAAGTATTTTTTTGCCAATAAAGATGTGCGGGGGGGAGAAACCTCCCGCGTGATTTTCAACCTTAAAAGAAAAAGCTATGTCTTGCACAAATTGGGAGAGAATTGGACTTGTATGTAATTTATTTTGATGGCAGTATTTGCCAGGGATAAGGATTTTTTTTTTTTTTTTTAGTTTTTTTTTTATTTCCTGTGTGACTTTCAACACGGCGTTTTAAGAAACATATCTCAGCATTTGATACTAAATAATTTATTAAATGACGTATGGAATATTATATAACAACCATAAAGAATAATAATAATAAATCTGGAATGGAAGTGTGTTTGAGATTAAAATACGGTTAATAATCATCTTGTATTTTTTTTTTTGTTTTGTTTTGTTGTTTTTCTTTTTTTCTTTTTTTTCTCCGTAGGAACCCATTGTCGGACGCTGATGTAAAATCAACTCTTGATATCAAAATAAATGTGACAATTTCTTTTTTTCCCTCTTGTTTGTACCAGAATGTATATTATTGCACATATTCTCATGAAATAATGAACGCTAGTTTGAAAGGGGAAAAAAAGAAAAAGAAAAAAAAAAAACAGGCAGAAACTAAGAAAGAAATTACACTTCCTGGAACATTTCATCAAAGATTTCCTGACTTCGCTCCATCAGTTCTTCACTGGTTAATTACAAAGTAACCTAATTAAAACCATTAGCTGCTAATTAATATGTTAATGGCTCCAAAACAACATCAGACTTGAATAAATGAGCTGAAGAGCGTTTCGTCAAACAATGGAGCCATTCAGAAAAGTTGTTGCTGCTGTTCTCGGGTTTTTTTTCTTTTGTTTTTACCCTCCAGCCTGAGAGGAGTGGTCGGAAAATGGAAACGGCAGATGGCATTGGTGGGCTGAGTGCATTGTTCATCGGTTTTGCGCTACGAGAAATAATGATAGAGCCGTAACCTCCTAAAATAAATAATAAATGCACCACACCGACTTGGCCTTGCTTTCACTCGTGCCTGTTACGCTGTCGTAATTTATGAGATGCATTTTCACGCCGCAGTGTAAAAATGAAAGGCTGAGGCCATTAGTGGAGTGAAATACACAGCTTCATGCATCACGAGTGCTCGGTCCTGACTGACGCATTGTGCCTATACGCAATTTCTCACCAAATTCGCTAACTTGGTAAGAGGGCTTCATTTCTTCTTTCCACAATAATGTGACGCATTTTTTTTCCCTTCCTTCTTCTTCTTCTTCTTCTTCTTCTTTCTCTTACCTAGCAACAGATTCTGCAGTCCGTCGATGCCGGTTCTGAGGATCAGTGTTGAGGATCAGAGATCTCAAAGATAACACATACTCACACATGCATGCACTCAAACACACACACACACACACACAAAGGGAGAGAAAGGAGAAAAACACAGCTGAAGAGAAAAACAGCAGGCAGTTAAACTGTAACCGAGTGTAGAGGTGATGAAATTTCGAATCCAGTACCAGCTCACACTGTACATTATGTACGTATTTCTATTTAACATGAACATGTACTTTATTCTTAATTTAATTGTTTATTTAAGAATGATTTCTTAAAATGGACTACAATTTTTTCAGAGCATTGTTTTAGAAATTTGCTTCAAAATGACACTTTTTATTGTGAACTGTTATGCACGATATTAAAGAAGAAGCTTTAATAGACATCCAGGAAATATAAAAACAAGTGCCAGAAATGATCAGCATGTTTCTGCCACTTCAAAGTCTCCAACTTGGAGGAGATTCTAAAATCAGTTTCTTACTCACTTGACAAGATGCGTTTTTTTGTCTTGTTAAATTTAAGAGCGAGAGAAAAAGGAAAGAGGCTGCTATAACGTAAGTGACAACAGGAATTAACTTGTTTCATAGACGTTCCTCAACATGTAACTTAAAATAAGGAAAAAGAATGAGTAACAGAATATCATTAATAATTGATAATTCAACAATAATTAACATGTCTGAACTGCTTTAAGAGCAAAATAACACTTCGATTAAAAGAAATCTCTATATAATCCCCTGCTACACTAATACAGATATTTTTCTGCCATCTTCACATCTGAAACTCTGGCCTCCCAGGAACTCCTTTAATGGCCCAAACATGTGGAAA
Source organism: Leiocassis micropogon (assembly GCA_028565275.1). Classification (NCBI taxonomy): domain Eukaryota; kingdom Metazoa; phylum Chordata; class Actinopteri; order Siluriformes; family Bagridae; genus Leiocassis; species Leiocassis micropogon. The sequence continues at coordinate 4,024,431 of JAOVVA010000044.1, forward strand.
AGGCCTGGAGGTTGGAGGTCAGGACTGTACGGAGGATGGGGCAATAACTCCCAGCCAAGTTCAGCTTACATTCATGTCAGTTCCCACCGACAGATGCGTCTCTTCCTCAAGTTGGTGACAGATTATCCATTGATTTTCCAGAATCAAGTGTTTCACTTACTGAATGTTCATGGGAACGACCGCAATGGGCCCTGAGCCACCTACGTACGGCCTCCTTGAAAAACGTCCGCACCGTTCGAATGTATTACTGCGGCTCAGAGTCTCATCACCGCACTGTTCTCCTGTAAATGTAAAAAGAAATTTCATCAAAAGTAACGGTTTGACTTGAACAATTCTCATATGATAAATGGCTTGCTATTAAAAAAATAATCAGAGCCGATTCCAGTAGGTGAGTACATAATGAGAAAGAAGCACGCAGCGCTCTCAGTGGAAAGTGTGAGTCTATTTAAAAAGTGAAGTGAGTGAGACGGCGCGGAGAAGTGTGTGTGAGAAAGAAAGAGGTGGAGCTGACACACCGTGCAGACATATGGAGTACAGTATACTACAGTATATATATATACAGTATATATATATATATATATATATATATATATATATAGCTCTGGAAAAAAAATAAGAGATTTTTTTTTTCTTCTTACAGATGCATGCATTGGTAGGTTGAACAGTTTTTTTTTTTGTTTTTTTTTTGTGAATTCTAAATTCTAAATATAACGATTGTTTTTTAGAGTGTATATTTAAAGGAAATTACATCATCACAACACATCGAAATAACCCAAGATCATGCAGTATTAGCAGAGCTTTAATAACTCAAATAAAACAAAATGCTAATAACTTTTAAAACAAACTGTGTTAATGATTTGGCTAAATACCATTAGGAAATCAGTACCTGGTGGAATAATAACCCCGCTTTGCAATTACAGCTTTCATGTTTTTCGGCTCTCCACCAGTTTTTGGGGTAACTGACCCTACATCTTCCTCTTGATGACATGCCAGAGGTTTTCTGGAGTAATTTGCAGCAGTCTCTTATTTTTTTTCAGAGCTCTCTCTCTCTCTCTCTCTCTATATATATATATATATATATATATATATATATATAGAGAGAGAGAGAGAGAGATAATATGCAATAATGTTAGTTAGATGTGTCTGCTACTCATGATCTCTTAATCTGAGGTTCTGGTTGTTAATTGGTGATTTCTGAGGCTGGTGACTCTGAAATGAACTTCTCCTTTGCAGCAGAGGTAACGTTTTGGTCTTGCTTTCCTGGAAAGGTCTTCATGAGAGACAGTTTCATCATGATGCTTGATGGGTTTTACAATAACAGTACTGTTCTTGTGAGAACTATTGCAGAACATCTGACTGTTGTTGTTGTTGTTGTTGTTGTTGCTTAATTACCTAATGCCACATGTGTTATTTTATAGTTCATAAAAAGTTTTTTTTTTTTTTTAATGTAGGGAATAAATCCAAATTTGTGCCCAAACTTCTGACTGTATATTTGTAAAGGTATCTACGAATTACTAAATAAATAAATAAATAAATCCTAATAGAACACAAGACAGCTGTACATTTACCAGAAGTAAGAACAAGATAGCTCCAAATGTCTATCATTTTCAAACTAATATATATATATATATATATATTTATTTATTTATTTATTTATTTTTTTTTTTGTTTGTTTTTTTACACTTAATAATAAATGTAGCTAGATTTCTTCTCTCTATTGCTACATTAATGTGACCTGTTAAGATTTTATGACAACATGATTAACATCTAGCTTACATTTCTTATCAATTTATCAATCTAGCCCGACTTAACAATTTTGAAAGCAGCCATGTTATTGTTCTGCTTCATTTTACTGACATCCAAATTGTCCTTTTTTTGGAGGGGGGAATTGAATTTTAGTGAAAAGAACTAAAAAAACAAAAAAAAAAGCTCTAAGTCTTGTTCAGTTGTATCAGTCAGTGGGAAAAGCTGTAAATTAAGATGTGTGAAAGTCTTCAGGGCATTAAAAGGGTGTTGCAGTTTTCATTTAATTTTTAGTAACGTGACAAGTTGTGTTTTTGTTTTATAACTTCAAGAAAGAAAATGAAGTGGAGCTCTTGAGAGAATGATTGAGCTGCTGTATCAGAAGGGATAACTTGTTTTGTTGACATTCAGAGTAATTATAAATGGATTAAATGTACAATGATTTGTACTTCAATTATTATTATTATTATTATTATTATTATTATTATTATTATTATTATTATTATTTGACATTAAATTATCTAGATTGAATGACAGGCTGAGAAGATACAAGTTAAAAATAGCTTGTTTATTTAACAACTCAGCAGCAATCTCATTTCCCCAAACGTCTTTTCTAACCACTCAGCATTACCAGTATAATAATATATACACTTTAAAAATTTATATATATATGGAAATGGAAATGTGTGAAAAAATATGTATGAATTATAATGATCAGATTGTCCTTAATAAGCAAGCTAACAGCGACGGTGGCAAGGAAAAACTCTGTGAGATGGCAATAGGAAGAAACCTTGAGAGGAACCAGACTCAACAGGAAACCCATCCTCATCTGGGTGAAACAGAGAGCAGGAATT
>JAOVVA010000044.1:4032476-4054505 GCA_028565275.1 Leiocassis micropogon
AACATGCAAACTCCATGCACACAGAGACGGGAATCGAGCCTGGCCGGGAATCGAACCTGGACCCTGGAGGTGCAAGGGTTATTATATTATGTACCATACATAAAAAAGAGATAATAATGCAAAATAGAAGTATTTTTAGACTTTTTAACTTACCTATCTATCTCTGTATGTCTCTGGGTAAAGTGGATGAGTTTTGCTACCGCAAGGTTGAGAAAACCCAGACATCACCTTCCCAATCTGATGTCTAGAAACCCTGTAAGCATTCCCGTTCTTATTTTGTCGCAGTCCAGAGGGGCGCTAATACACCCAAGAGCGATTTTGGTTGTTCTGGTTGACCAGTGTAATAAACGAAGGAGATGAGCTGAACTGCAGCCTCCTTCAACTGACTGTCATTACATTAGTGCAGAATGGGCTCCCTGCATTCTGCTGTATAACTGTGTCTGCTTTAGGAGAAACTGGAAAACTCATTCTCAGAATAGCAGGGGAGAAAAAGGGTGACCTTGACAAATGGTGAAAGTTTGAGGCATCACTGTGTCAGAATGACATATGCTTTAACAGCCAAATATTATTACAGAATCCTGACATGTCTGTTTTTTGGCATGATTCATGAGTTGTCAAGGCTTTTTCGCACAGGAGGGTGCCGCTTGCATTTCTGGACATTCTGTAGCTAGTGGTTTGTGTAGAATATGGAGACATTTACAAAATAGATTAAAGCTTAGATCATGTATAAAACAAACTAGCTAGTATAATATAATAATAGTTATTAAATGACTTTCCATACAACTGATGTTTTCTATACCAGCAGCCAATAATTAGTTAATAATAAAAGCAGACATTTTAGTTATTTTATATTAATTATATATACACTGGGATACACTGTTATCTGTCAAAACCTGTCTCATATGACATTAATTAGTCTGTGACACAAAATTTCCAGAGACCTATGGTATGAATCACATCAAATTATAAAGAAAACATTTCACACTGCACTGCAAATAGTGATATCTTAGCAAGTGAAACAATCTCAAATCTAGTCAAATATATAGACAGTTTCTTAATATGAGTACAACACAAGAAATATAAGACATACAGTAAGCCTAATTATTATACTAGTTTTTGTGTAAACTTGTTCTGTGGTTGATGATTTTGCTAGTTTAAGCATTTATTTCTGAAAATTATCTGCCAACAGAACAATAAATATGTGTTTGATAAATTTGAAAAAAAAAAAAAAAGTCTATAAATAGGCTTAATAATCTTATAATTGTTTTCTTTGAATCTATATTAAGGAATATCTGGGAAATTTGATTAGCTTCAAGATATCTGTACTTACTAAGGTACTACTGTACTTACTACACTGATTTTGCAATATTTGCAATACTACTGTATGAAAAAAAGACTTGTTGGCTATTAAAAAACCCAAATTGTTCAGCACAAGCTATAAAAATAAACCAAAATATGTATTCAGTGCTATATCTGCAACTAAGTTTGAAGAAGAACATTTGTGCAGTCTAGACAAAAATAAAAATGTTTTTATCGGTTTGGTTGAGGTTTTGTTAGATCCCACTAACTTCACCCAGATACAGAGACTTTATAGAGAAAAAAAATCAGGAATTATTAGGAAAAAAACACTCTTCTGTCAGTGCTAGCTATGATTTTTTAAGTTATTAAATAACCAGTTCATCAAGAAACCTAATGCCTGACAAGTAAGAAATATTTAATTATTAAAATGTCTTCTGAAGTTAAGCAGAATATGTGCAACACTTGATAAATGTACAAAATATTGCTCACGTACAGTAGAGCTGTATACAGAGATGTGCATGGTTAGTGTCAGATTATCCAGCTGCTTAACTACCTGTTTGTAAGTCACATCTCATTTGTTGCCAGACTTTCCTTAAGTTGAAATAGTTTAATATTTTTTTAAAGAAAAGCACTTAACTATATGCCTGGTAAAAGAAAAAAAAAAATCAGTGTGTGTGTGTGTGTGTGTGTGTGTGTGTGTGTGTGTGTGTGTGTGTGTGTGTGTGTGTGTGTGTATTTCAGGTTCAGCGTAGCTATAAAATCCTAAACTGAGATCATGAAATTGTTATAGATGCCCATGAAATTATGTAAGCTACTTTTATTAGAATTTTATGCCTTTTACTCTCATTATCAGCATCATCTGCAGCCTATAAACCAGACCTTTATTAAGAGCAAAGTGCTGAATGATGTGGTTTTTGTTTGGATTTTATGTTTATAAATTTTTTTTTTATATTGCATGCTGCAAGTTACCCCACCACCCCTCCTGGCACACTGAGCCGGGCTCCCACTACATCCGCAAAGAATCAGGTGGATTAAGTCAGAACTTGTACAACTTGGCAAGAACACAGTCGGAAACAGTAAGGATGTAGTATTGTCTGCCTTGACATTGATTGAGCTGCCATACTTTGTTTGGACCCATTTAAAAAGAAGCCTGGTGAGGATGTTGTAAAAAAAAAGCGTAATACGGACGTAATAACCACAGCAGTGACCAGTTAACTTGATAAATGCAGATTTTTCCATTTTCACTCTGTTCCCACTGTGTTCTTCTAATTTTAGGACGCAGTAGGAATTTCATAGTTATTATCTCAGTGTGATGGAGCCCTTAGTGATATGTATTTTCACACTGAGTATCAAGTTTTATGAAATTGTAATATGTTCGAAGAATACAAGCATTATTTTTCATGTTTTTAATTTGCTCAAATTAATGAAATAATGGCAAAGATAACAATAATAATAAATAATAAAATAATCATAATTAAATAATAATAATAATAATAATAATAAAAATACATACCAACAACAACAAAAACAATAATAATAATAATAATAATAAAAGTACATACCAACAACAACAAAAACAATAATAATAATAATAATAATAATAATAATAATAATTATTATTATTATTATTATTATTATTATATTATGTATTTTTAATTATTATTTTCTTATTATTTTTTTTATCTTTTTTGTATTTTATATATCTTTTTATTGTTTATCTATCTATCTATCTATCTATCTATCTATCTATCTATCTATCTATCTATCTACTGTATCTACACTCACACTTTAAGTATTGTTTGTCATTTATGCATAACTATTTTAAAGTGCTACCACTGTTAATTCCATTATGCTGTCATATTTAATATTGTGCTCAAACGCCGCCCCTTGATTTGTTGAGCGGATTTCGTTTACATGCTTAAAATCTCAGACACCCTTCTGTTTAACACAAGCTCCACCCTAACTCGCTATTCTGAAAAGCGATTCTAGAGTCTTCTGAATACCAATGGGTGCGATTTTGGTATTTTATTCTCACTGTGTGCTCTCAGCTCAACCCTGAATAATGCAGAGAATCAAATTCCTGCCTCCAGTAGGTGTCTGAACAACCTTATGTCGGTACCAAATGCACCAGAACTGCTCGAACTCAGAACGTGGAGCACATTAGCCTTATTTTATTGACAGTCCTGCAAGTGCTAATACGAACGGCAGCTACTGACCTCTTACACTCAAAATATTCTCACCCCAGAGTATCACTCTGAACTCATTAGCTTTTACAATCCTCCATACTTACTTCAATCACATGGCACTAGCTTTAGTAGGGGTCAGAGGTTTTTTTTTTCTTTTTTTCAGCAATGCCTTGCAGCTATGAAATAATATTTCTTCAAGGGTTCAGGATTAATCTTTACTTTTTTTTTTTTTTTTTTTTTTTACTAATGTGTTCACAGTATACTCCCCCTTTACAGTAAACAGCACTTCCAGATCATAGATTATTAAATAAATCCTAAATAATAAATGTTAATGTTTATGAAATAAGATGTCACTAAAATGGATCGGAGAGGTGCTGATGTGTTTGTATGACCCCCATGCTAGTGCAACCTTCTGGGGCTCCGCTTTTATTTAAGCTGTTCGAGCTGGGCATGCTGCAGTCTCAGCCTGCACTAGGATTATCATATACACCATATGTCAAGTACTGCACACTCCAAACAGAATTAATGATCTGTTGCCGTTCTTTTTCTCTTCCCTCCAAAACCAATCTGTACTATCTGAGACACTGTCCTGAAAAAAAGTAAAAAATATAGAAAACTGTTTTAATCTTTCTAGTAGATAGATAGATAGATAGATAGATGATAGATAGATAGATGATAGATAGATAGATAGATAGATAGATAGATGATAGATAGATAGATACTTTATTGATCCTGAAGGAAATTTCTAACAGTACTAAATGTAGGATCATTAAGCCTAAAATTCTTAAAATTCTTAAAATTATTTACCAATGCAACAAGAATGTTAATATTAAATATTCAATTCAATTCAATTAAATTTTATTTATATAGCGCTTTTAACAATGGTCATTGTCTCAAAGCAGTTTCACAAAAATGAAAGAAATTAATAAAAAATAAATAAATAAATAAATAAAATAATAATTGATAATAATAAAAATAATAAATTGTGTATGTGTGAGAAAAATGTGTCTAGATAATAATATAACTATTATTATAATAGTAATAATATAATACATATTAAAATATGTCTAGAAATAGGTTTAATAATATCATATTTGGTTTGTTAAGATACATTTGATATTCTCTCTTGCTAAGATGCCATTCTTTTGAAGTTTGCCACTTTAAGATCCTGATGCTGGTGCGGTGGTCTGCTCTCTCCACCTCTCTCCACCTCTCTCCACCTCTCTCCACCTCTCTCAACCTCTCTTCACCTCTCTCCACCTCTCTCCACCTCTCTCCACCTCTCTTCACCTCTCTCCACCTCTCTCCACCTCTCTCCACCTCTCTCCACCTCTCTCAACCTCTCTCCACCTCTCTCCACCTCTCTCCACCTCTCTCCACCTCTTTTCACCTCTCTCCACGTCTCTTCTAAATCCCTGCACCATCATGACTTCTAATTAGCTGCACATTAGTTCAATTTACAATCCTTGCAAGAAATTTAAGCCTTCTCCGGAATGTTTACTCGGTGCTCTGTAATTCCCATATGCGCTAATGTATTTATTATTCCGTGTATGGCAAAAATGTTCTACTGATCTTTATCTGAAACTTGTATCTCAAGTATTGTTCCCATTTGGGGAGGCTCGGTTCTTCTAAAAGCTTCTTTTTAATATTGGTATTCTGTTTTGTTTTTCTTGCCACTTTTGCTTTGACTTTCTTATTAAAGTGTCCAGGTGTAAAAGTTTTGCATTTAATAATACATTCGGTCTGATACAGTTGATTCAAGCTAGCATTTGATGGGAAAAGTTTGACAAAACAAATGGGGAATATTGTGTGATTTCTACAGTACTTTATTTATTTTGTTTGAGTTAATGTATCTTGTGTAACTGCTTTCTCCTGGTTAGGGTAGTGCTGAAGCAAGAATCTGTCCTGGGAATACTGGGGGCGATGCAGGAATACACTCATTCACTCAACGTTGTATAGGCGATACACCTACTGGGATGCTTTTAGGAAGGAATTGGGAGAAACCCACATGGGTGCCGGGTAAATATGGAGCAATGTAATGTAAGATAATGTCATTTAATGTAATTTGATTTAACTTAATTCAATTTATTTTTATTTTATAAATATAATATTACAATTACAAGTTTGGATTTAAAGTATTTTATTTTATTCTATTTTTATTTATCTGTCATTTATTTTATTTTATCTCATTTCATAAATACTCTATTTTAATCAAATGTTTTCGCATAATTTTTTTAATAGAAGTTTTATTTTCTTTTATCTTTTTTTATTTTCTATGCCTTCTCCTTGTTTTTCTCCATTTTATTGTTGTTTTACTGCTTGTCCTTTTTTTCTCCCTTCAATTTTAAGACCTACATGAGGGCCAAGTTTATAAACTTCAAAGTCAAAATTTCGGGGGAAAATATACAAGCACCACAGCTTTATCCTTTAATTTTTTAAACAGACCTCACCACAAAACACTCCAGAGGATTAAAATCCTTGATAATGGACTAAACAAAGACATTTCCACACATCAAACTACTAAACATTATTATGCGATTCTAATAAACCTGTTTTTTACATGAGCTCATTGTCAGTCAATTGTGCATTTATCTAGAAAATCTAGTGTTTCCCAGAAGAAGAAGGAGAAAAAAAAAGAAGAATAAACACACAAACACACACACACACACATGCACACACACACACACACACACACACCCATATGCACAAAATGTGTCCCCAGCGTATATTCCGGACAGTCAATCTGCAACGCTTGCCCTATTGAGAGCTGAAATGATTGACTGTTGCAATCCCAAATTAACTCACTCGTAAGATCAGTTCAGTTCATAAGAAGTGTGATCTGTCTTTGATCTCCACGCTGCTGTGTTGTGCTGTGTTTTCTTTTCCTCCCATCATTATTTCATGTCCATCTTCAAACAACATCAAACGCCATTCCATAACGCCTCCCCCTTCCTTCTATCCAGATTACAGAGATGCAAAAAAGCATATAAAGGCCTTAAAGCTTTGCATTAAATAATACAGTACATTAAACATTACACATCAGTATGCAGTAAATAAAAGGTGCAGAGAGCAATAATGCAATACTGTACTGTAAGAGCTGGAGCAGAAATGACACACTACCTGCCTGAATGAGAAAACGAGTGAACATACACAATGTATGGAGAAGGCATTGGAATGAGTCGGCACACAATAAAACAGTCTCTCGTCCTCCCTCGCTGCCTCACTCCAACACTGGCCCGGAGTCGAGGGGGGAATTATGTATGCAATACCAGATGAGGTTTCAATAATTTTCTCGAAGAAAACTTTCCATTTTATTTCTCCAGTTTCTCCTGAACCATCAAACTTCAAAATGTGATCCTGTTATTTTAATGAGACTAATATTACACAAATCTTTAAAGCGAATCCTGACTCTTCTGGAGGAGACCTGCTTTCCTCAAGCATTATTCTCTGAAACCCAGTGTATACATTATCATTATATGACAATGCTTTTGAAGTTGTTGATTAAGATGCTTGTTCTAATACTCTGTCAGGGGAGCTTGTGCTTTTAGGATTTCGTTTTTTACAATATTCAAGAGAGAGAAGGAAGAGAGGCTTGTGAAGGAGAAGGGCTGTATATAAGTATTCTATAACATACTACTGTATACTGTATGTACATGATAATAAGCTAAGGCGCCTTGCATACAGTATGCGCTTGCGAAAAACAGTAAACGTAACAATAAATTGTTACAAAGAATGACTTTTATGCTGACAAACTAGTATCAGCTCAATGAATCCTGTACATTACAAAAGGAAAACATTTAAATCAATAAATGAACCACAGGTCAATTATAACTGATCTAGAAATTACAAAAGAAAACTAATTAAATAAAAATACTTTTAACCAAAATTCTGATTTCTATTTGCTTTTGATTTGGTTTTCTTTTCCATCCACAGTTTGTGTCTTTTAGTTTTTTTTACGCAGACCTCACAGAAGGCTTAGTGCTCATTGGCCACCTCATGCCTTGCAACAAAGGTAAGGTACAGTATTGTATATACTGTATAGGTACGACCCTGATTTGTTGCATTAAAAACACATCCCAACATTGGGCTGGTGGAAAATCCTGAATCTGGTTTAGATTTCATTTTGTGTTTTTTTTGGTCATCTATGCAATTATGAATCATATACATGATTCTATCATTTTAATTTTACCAATGATTGCTATCACCTACTGTAACTAGGTGAGGTTCTCTGTTACAACATTAAGTAGTTGCTGCTTTACAAAAAGTAATTTACATTGAAAACTTTAGATAAAAATGATCATTTCTAAATGTAGTAATTTGTACTGTAGCTTTTATCTCTTTATTTCAGTTTTTCATTTTCAAAATGCCAAAATTGAATTACATTTACAGTTTTTGGTTTACAGTTACACGATGCATTTATGGAATTTGTTTATACATCTTAACATTTACATTAAGCTGAGATTCATTTGACACCATAAACTTTTCTCATCCATTAATTAAAAAATTGGTAATTTTCTCAGTAATGACGTAATTAACGCAGTTATAGTATAATAATCAGCTTTGAAGCTTTGAACCAGTGAAATCAGGCCACCCTGTTATTGATTATGTTCCTGAAACTGCACATGCTGAAGTGTGTTATTGTTCTCATTGATTCCACAGCCAGCTTTAATTCTCAAATTCTGATTGGTCAGAAGGTGTGCATTAGTTTTGTATAACAGTGCGAGCAGTTCCAGCTTTGACATGAACAAACGGTTTATATTAATGTCATTGTCCTAATATGTTATTTTAAAAATCTGTTGTTTAACGAAGGAAAACGTGTAATCGGTGATATGGTGGGCTTTCTCAGTTAGGAAATGTTTATTTAAAATTGTCGGAAAGATTCCCGGCTGTCAGCGCTGTTCAACCCTCACAGTGCTTTTACAAAAGTTACAGCTTGAGAGCGTCTTCTGGACGGAGGAGTCTAACTTTGGCTTGCTCTGGGCTGTATGACTCTACGATATCGCCCCATTATTGATCATTTTTCATAACAGCATGTGGGCATGTGTGAAGGAACACACGAACTTGAATTCCACCATGGTACCGCATGCTCTAAAAATGCTGTTTGCTTTTTATAAAAAATGTGAGAAAAAAATTGAGAATGAAAAAAAAAATCAAATATGCATTAGAAAATGGTTTGACTCATGTGTGGTGTTTGTGGGTTTTACCACTGATGGTTGAGAGTTGGGGCAAAGCTACAGTAGGGCACGGGTTAGAGCAGATTGCTGTCTTTTTATGTGTATAAGGTTCATAATGCTTGTCTTTGCAAAAGTTAATCATGCTACTGGCTCTGTTTTTTTTTTTTTTTTTTTTACTTTCTCACACCATCACACATCATCATTCATACCAGTCACTAAAAAAAGAATAAAGACATTTTTTTTTCCTGCTCCCAAGTTAAAAGTTTCTGTTACAATGTGTCATATCTGGCCATGCCAATCCCAAGCCCATATGCTGCTCCTTAAAAACATTCCAACCTGGTCTTTTTCAAGCAAATCCCATACATTCCCATTCCTCCTCCTCCTCCTCCTCCTCCTATTGGTTCATTAATGCTGCCAAATTCACTACAGACTCATTTCTTCTTTTTTTCCCCCAATGTCTCCTGTCTCAACTCACATATGTACTGCACAATTACCATCACAGCACTAAAAAGAAATGGAGCCACCAATACTGATTCTTTCCTTTCGTTCCCACATGAATATATTGCAGTTTTGCATGTAGCTGAACTCGACTCCACAGGCAGCATCAGCACTCTAAGCACACAAGATTGAAAGCTTTTGAAAGAAACTTCAGTCCATGGTGTTTTTCGGCACACTATAGAAATGTAACAAAAGGTGTCCTACATGGACGTATTTAAAGGTTCTGTGCTGCAAAAGAGAAAGAAAGAAAGAAAGAAATAATAAATAAATAAATAAAAACGCAACTGACGTCAGAGTGAAAAATGTAGAGAATAGTGGAGTTGTAGTGGAGAGACGTGTAATTACATTAGGGGAGATGGTGAACAGAAGGGGTCCTGCATTACCTTAGGGGTCTGCCGTAACACACACGCATGCAATGAAGCCTGGAATTTCTCATCTGAAAACAACCTGTGTGTGTCTATGAGAGAGAGAGAGAGAGAGAGAAGAAAATATAAAAAAAAAAGGAAAGCTGAAGGAGACTTGTGAGTTGTGCAAGATAAAGATTGAGGGAGTGCAAACAAGAGTGAGTGAGAGAGAGAGAGAGAGAGAGAGATTTTCTTTGAAGAGAACCGGCATTCATGTGCAGTTATGGAGATGAGGATTATATAAACAATACCGCAAATTCCACAAACCACAAAAGAGCACTTTTCTCCGTCTCTGTCTCCGTCTCTCTCTCTCTGTCGTTTTTTTTCCCCCTCAGGTCTGGACAATATGGTCAAACCAAAACCGAGAGCTCTGTGTGTGTGTGTGTGTGTGTGTGTGTGTGTGTGTGTGTGTGTTTGTGTATGTGTGTGTGTGTGTGTCTAAACCACTCTATTGCAGCCATTTGCATTTCAAGGCATTTTTATCATGGTGAATAGACCACATTAAAGTAAAACAAACAGAAAACAATAAGATTTAACAATACGCCAAGTTAAGGCACGCATGCAGCTGGGCCCTGTGTGTAGATCAGAGCTTTCATGCATCTCCAGTAAGAGCTTTATGCTGGTCAGACTCGCTGTGGATTCATAGTGTATCCAAGGAATATAGCGCAAGACGTGAGCACACAAAAATTCACATCCATTAAGATGCAAATTATTGTTGGCAATAACAACAGCGGCTTGTTCTGGGGATGTTGAAAGAAACCAGAGAACCCTGAAGAATCTCCCATGAGCCAGTGGAGAATTCACACACACACACACACACACACACACACACACACACACACACACACACACACACATAAACACACAGGATACACGACTTGGAAGAAACAAACACATATGTTATATATTATTAATATGGTATGTCTAAAATTGCATGAAAAAGACACAAAAGGTATAAACTCAGCTATAAATTCAAGCAAAAATGCAACATGAAGTCAATCGTTTGTGGTAACCACATGGAAGAATGAAAGACATTGCACGTCAAAGGTGCGCATGGGAGACGTGTGCAGTATAATGTGCTCTAAATGTCTGAATGTGTGGGGGAAATACAAATACAAAAATTACACCTGAAAATTTAACAAGAGTTTTATGTCTGAAAATTTATGTCAGAAATTTATATCCAGATGTGAAAAATCGAGGACAAACAAACAAACTAACAAAAAAAAAAAAAATCAAACATTTATGTAACACATTTATGTGAATCCAAATATGTTAACACTGCAATAATGGCATCTTAAATGAAAATATTTTAAATAATGCGTTTACGGTACTGTGTAACATTTATCTAAGACACCTCAACTTTTACTTACTGTAGGTGTTTATACACAAATAATGTTTATACACAAAAAAAGGCTATAATTTTGTTTGATTTTTAAAAAAAAATAAGACAAATCTTGAAAAAAAGTCAAAAGTGGCTTAATTTACTTTTTTCACTAATTTGTTTATACACAATGAAATTCAGAGAAATATAAAAAATTACCATATTTATTGGTTGATTGATTGATTAACTGATTGCAGTCCTTGGGTTTTAAAAAAAATCATTTAGCAAAGTAAAAATATCTAAATTATTAAATTGAGAAAAACCTCAAATATAAGATTCAGATCATTATTTTGTTTTTAGAAGTTTCACAAAATTCAAGCTTTAGATTTTTAATATAGATTTTTTTTTTATTTTGTTGGTTAATACTTAATGTAAAGTATATGATACTTGAATAAATGTATATGATTCTTTTTTATTTTAGAACATTTAAAATTACAAAAACAATAACTGTAAGTGTTTTTTTAAATAATTGTAATTATTTTTTAGGGTTATTTTCATTATTTATGTAAATAAGCAAGAATGTGATGGCACTATGTTCATTCAAGTATCAGTCACTTCAGGTTCATTCTTCTGTTTATCTAAAATCAGGTATTGACGACTGAAGGATTGATAGCAACGCAGGCATGAATCAAATCAGGCATAAACAGCATTTCTTCCAATAAATGTGACGAGTGACAGCACATGCTATTGACAGCTTCCTTTCCCTGGCAGTCGGGGCAAAAATGAATGACTGCTAGATTTTCTTTGACACTATTTCGATGCTTTAGGAGCGGTGTGTGTTGAAATCTGTGACAGCCGGGTGAGTTTGTATGTAGTATGGATAATAAAGATCCAGTATGAAATACTGCATTAAAAAAATTCTTTAGAAAAAAAAAATGGAGCTGTCAATGTGCTGATTGGGTTAATGTGTAATTATACGCCGTGTTACTGTATGTCCTAAAAGGTTAAAAGCAGGTGTGTGTCCGCATAATCTTAGACTATTTGAGCGACAGATCACTATATGTGAAGCTGCAGAAATGTGTGTGACGAGTACCACAGGGAATCCTCAGGGCTCGCTTCTTTCTCCCTTTCTATTTATATTTAATCTTCTGGCTTTAAGTAGAATTTCAGGCTCATGGCTTCTGCAGAAGTTTTGCAAGCTGATTAAAAGAAGCATCTCAGGATTAGGGTTCTTTTATATCCTTTTGTTCCTTTTTAAGATTAAAATGAAGAAAATAAGACAAATCTAAGCTTGAGATAAATACAAATGCTTAGAAATAGGCATACTTTATTTAAATGTTTTTTATATACAGTATGTATCCAACATATTCTGCAGCATTCTACAGTAACTGCTTTATCCTTTACAGGGTCTCAGTCTTCCCTTATCTTAACTTGCCCTGTCCTCTTTTGTGCTGCCTTCTTCTGTCATCCATTTTCATGTTAAGCTCTGTCATCTCTTGTCTTGTCCACTCATGTCTTACTTGTCTTCTCCTGTCCTGTCATGTCCCCTCTTGTCTTGTCCAATCCTGTCCTTTCTAGTCTTGTCTTGTCATGTGCTCACTTGTCCTTTCCTGTCCTCCCTTGTCTTGTTCAGATTTGTCCTGTCATCTCATTTCTTGTCCACTCATGTCTTTCTTGTCTTATCCTGTCCTGTCATGTCCTCTCTTGTCTTGTCCAATCCTGTCCTGTTCTTTCTTGTCTTGTCTTGTCTTGTCATGTGCTCACTTGTATTGTCCTGTCCCCCTTGTCTTGTTCAGATTTGTCCTGTCATCTTATTTCTTGTCCAGGCATGTCTTTCTTGTCTTGTTCTGTCCTGTCTTATTCTCACTTGCCTTGTCCAATCCTGTCCTGTTTTTTTTTTGTCTTGTCCTGTAGTGTCATGTGCTCACTTGTCTTGTCCTGTGCTGTCCTCTCTTGTCTTGTTCAGATTTGCCCTGTCATCTCATTTCTTGTCCAGTCATGTCTTTCCTTGTCTTATTCTGCCCTTTCCTGTCCTCTCTTGTCTTGACCTGCTTGTTCTCTCCAGCCCTGTCTTTCATACAGTACATGCTTTTTACATGCTTTTCTTTCTTGTCCGATCATGTCTTGTCCTCTCTTGCTCTGTCTTGTCCTCTCCTCTCTTAGAGACCATTTTCTGCTAGTATCAAAAATGTTGCAAATAACTACTACAGGATGACAGATACTTATCCACATTGACCTTATAATGATCAGTAACAAAGATGTTTGTAAACAATGATTGTTTTAACTCTGGTGATGAGGAAATTGCTTGCTTTTGATGCACTTTTAGATTCAATACAAAGCTTTTTCCTTGTTTTGTTTTAAGGGTTTGTTTTGGTTCAGATCGTGTCTTCACCCGTGACATATCACTGTTCGGTTTTCCTCTGTTTAACCCATAATTCGTTTGTTTGTTTACGTCCTGTTGTCTTTCTGGATTTTGTTTCATGATGTTTCAAGCCTTGTTGTTGTCTGTGATACTACACACTTGCTCCTCACTACTGCTTTAAAATACTTTCAGGGTCCAAGTTTAGAACAATGAATCACCGTTACAACCAGCATCACTACAGTTTCCTGCTGAAATATATTCTGACCCATCACTTTTGGAACAAATATATTTTTTGGCGTTTGGCCTCTGTACAACACCTCATTGAATTTGAAATGAAACACTCAAGATGTGAGCGAAGTCAAGGCTTTCGCCTTTAATTCAACGGGTTTGACAAAATGTGGCCCTAACCATTCAGGAATTACAGCCACTTTTATACACACAACGATTTGGAAGTTCATAAATAATGGAACAAATGTCTGACAAGTAGTGATATAGCCAGGTGTGTCCTGTTCCCTCATTACTCCATGACTAATCAGGCAGATAAAAGGCCTGGAGGTGGTTCTGAGTGTTCAATTTTGATTTGGCAGCTGTTCACTCGAACTCAACAGGAGATCCAGAGAGATGTCTATGCAAGGTGAGGAGGCCATCAGAAGGTTTGGGGGGGAAAAAAATAAATTAATAAATAAATAAACCAATCAGAGACATAGTAAAATCATTGGGAGTGGCCAAAACAACAGTTTGGAACATTCTTAAAAACCAGGAAATGACCTGCAAGACCACAAAATACAAGTGATGAACAGAATCTTGTCCATGGTGAAGAAGAACCTAGCCAAGTTTAGAATACTCTTGAGAAGGTAGGCATGCCATTGTCAAAGTCTAAAGTCAAGAGATGGCTTTCTGAAGTAAGTGTGGATGCTTCACAACAAGGTGCAAACCAATGGTGAGGCTCAAGAACAGAAAGGCCACATTAGACTTTGGTTATGTTAGTTTGTTCCATTATTTATGAGCCCCTCCAAATGGGTGTATGTGTATGAAAATGCCTGTAGTTATGTTAATGGTTAAGTACAAGGTCCTAATACTCAGAATCCAGAGAAAGAGAAAGAGATTTTTTTTTAATCCTATATTCCTGTATTTTCATTAACTAACAAGACAAAAAATTTGCATATACTCTTACTTTCAAGCTTGTTTTTTCATCTGCCCTTCAAGTTTGAGAAAATATGTGGCCAGTTTGAAAAGTGATTGTCATTGTGTTGAATTCTTTGGAAAAAAAATATTTTTTAAGTATCAGCATCTTACATGCCTTTTTTGTATAGCCCATGGAATTCTTGTGCCGCTGGTTAAAAAAATAAAATAGTAAGTGCAAAAACAGCCTTAATACACCCAAGACCTGGTAGATGCTGGTGGTTGTCAGAAGAAGAAAAGCCTTTCCTTATTTCTATTCACTGCCTTTATACTGACATTTTGTTCTCATACCGGTTTATACAATGGAAAAATCAGCAAAATGTCTGTTTACGGGAAAGACTTGTGGGTTGAATTTGTCACTGGTGCAAAATTGTTCCACATGTTCAATCAGTTCACTGTTTTTATGTTTATTGTACTGGGTGGTGGAATAACAGAGAAAACTAGAAATACAAGTAGATGAGAAGTAATTACAGGGACATTTCTAAACCTACTATAAGTCTTTCTTTCTTTCTTTCTTTCTTCCTTTCTTTCTTTCTTCAGGGTTCATGCAATAAATAATTTTAGTAAATTTAAGCAAAGTTATGTACTGTATGTACAGTACATACCGATTTTGATTTATACTGCTTATACAGAAGCAAAAAACAGCCCCAAGTCTTTTCTTCCAAGCTGTAGAATAGACTCATCAATGTGTTAAATTCTGTTTGTTAGTGAGGTGTATGTTGAACCAATGGAATTGTTAGTATAGAGGAGAATATGCCTTAAACAAAAGCATGGACAATAACTTCCAGTCACTTTTTTTTACAGTACATGCTTGTCAAAACCAGGAAGCATGCATATTAATTTTCTAATCATCAAATTACAGATGTGGAAGCAACTGCTCTCTTCTACTACTTTTAGATATTAAAAAGAGGAGGACAAAAATGAAGAATAAAGCATGATGCTCTGTGATGGATTAGCACCCTGTCCAGGGTGTACCATGCCTCGTGCCTTAAGTCTCCTGGGATAGAGTCCAAGCCCCTGCATCCCTGTATACAGGATAAAGTGGTATAGATGATGAATGAGAGTGCGTGAGCATGATGGTGGGACAAATAGTTACTTAATAATTGGTCACTGTAAAACAGAGGGAATCAGTGATTTGTCATTGGGAAACAGTGGCTCTCGGTGATTGTTCAAGAGGGAACAGTGCTTAAGAGTGATCTATCTCCTGAGTTATCAGCAATCCCATTCCCTTCTGCCCTACTCATCCTGGTTCAGTTCTCGTCGCTTGGAGGCCTCTTGCTGTTGCTGAGGATAACCCTGTATGGTCTGCTTGGAGATACTGTACATGTGGGGAATTATGGTGGTTCCGCTTGATGACAATAAAGATAGTCTTGTACTCAGCTGATGCAGGCAGCTTTTTTTATGTGATGGCTTGTGACCACAACCACTAAATAGTTTAGGACTGAAATTCCCATACAACAGTTTTGTACCTAAGTCTCCATCAGTGAAGGTGGATCTTTCCCATTATATTGACCTTTCAACCTTATTGTACACAACTATGTATTAGAGACGAATTTATTGTCATAGTATCTGATGTCATCCAGTGGGCATGATTGCTTAGTGGTTAGCACTGTCGCCTTGCACCTCTTGGGTTGAGGGTTCAATTCCTGCCTCGGGTCTGTGTACGTTCCCGTGTTTGGTGGGTTTTCTCCAGGTACTCCGGTTTCCTCCCACAATGACATGCAGATTAGGCTAATTGGCATTCCCAAATTGCCCATAGTGTGTGAATGCTGACTGGAAGTGCTACCACACTTGTTAAAATGGGAGTAAATACAATGGTCACCATTGGCCTCCATAGTCCTTAGTTGGACTACAGAGGTTCTTCAGTGGATGGATGGATGGATGGATGAATCAACCAAATGAAGACTGGTTCCCTGTTGAGTCTGATTCCACTCAAGGTTTCTTTCTACAGTCATCTCAGGAAGTTTTCCCTTGCTGCTGTCGCCCCTGGCTTGCACAGCAGGGACAAACCGATAATTATAAGTCATACATTTTTCCTTCCTTTTTTCTAATTTATATTTATTATTTTTCCCATTCGGTCAAAGTTCCTTTGTGATAGTGACCATTATTAAAAGTTCTACACAAACAAAATTAAATTGAACAGTGGGAACAAATATGATCCCAGTCAGGCATGGCACACTGATGGTGAGTGGTCTGACTCTGATCTCTCAATGCATATACTGTATCTGTGATGCGATCTGGAGATGCATACAGTATCAAGTTCACAACAGTCACTAAAGTGCTCAAAAAGTGACTGTGCTCTTTTTTTAATTAAAGTTTTGAAGTAAATTAATGTTTGAAGGTCTTGAACCTGGGGATTCTGGGCTCATCCAGTGAAGCAAGCAGCTTTGTAGGTGGAGCAACACCTCTTCTGTGAATTTGAGCTTGGACAACTGTAATATCAATGTGTTGGTAGACTCAGCTAATGATTCACAGATGGTCATTCAGTGTACACTCATTAATCCACTACATGATCTACTGCCATTTCTCTGAGCTGTGCAATCTATCTAATCCATTTTAATGAGATCTATCTATCTATCTATCTATCTATCTATCTATCTATCTATCTATCTATCTATCTATCTATCTAAAAAGCTAGCAAATTTACCCAATATTAGATAGAGTGATAGTAAATAATCATCAACAACATCTATAATAATAATAATAATAATAATGATGATGATAATAATAATAATAATAAGGTTGTTTTTTTTGCCATTGTTAGTATCATATTGGAATCCAAGGTGCCAATATAGTTTATTTTTACCCATAAACTATCAATATACTTAATAATTTAATATCAAAATCCAATAAGCTGCAGCAGGAACGATGCCAACAACACTTTCTACTGCCGTTACTGGATATTACTGTAAAATTATATGATACAGTTACAGTCTTTAAGTGAAAAATCCTGGCACCTTGGATTACAATACGATTACGCATAATCTCACTAACGCTTGTTTCATTTCTTTTTCCATGATTTCATTCTTCAGTTGTCTACTTTTATGTGCAGTCATCCATGATTCTTTTCCACAAGCGTGTGCCTGATCCCTTGTACATATTCCCTGTTCGCATTAATCGCCATCACTGCTCTGACATTCTCAAATGAAAGTCTTTTGATTCCAAGTGTCTGTCTCCTTCTCTGTCTCTCTTGTTCTCTTTCGGTCTCTGGATAGGCTCTTCAAAGCTCCGCGATCATTAAACATCCACCGGCCCTCTGGCACTTTGGCCAGGTGTCTTGACTAAGCTCCAGCAGATGACTTGGTCCAAGTATCCGGCGCATTTAATCATGTTTGAGGAGCAGGCGCTGCTCCCAGTCTGACTCTCTGCTTAAATAAAGCTTGATTGAAATGACTAAACCTCGGCCCCAGCTGCACTAAAGGTGGATCATTAGAGGAAGTGCTTTTCAACATGGACAGCTTATGATACATTATTATTATACTGTGATACATTGTTAGAGAAAAGATTAACTCGGATGGGCTTCTGTATATGAGAGAGAGAGAGAAAGAAAGATGGAAATACAGAGACATACAGTAGAAAGAGACAGGAGAGACAGCCGGAAAGACACAACTACACACACACACACACAGATAGCATGAGATATTACCAGCAGGTTTAATAAAGATTGATGTAGAGGTGTTGATTTTTTTCACTTTTAATCGAAAGTGATGTAAATGTGTTGATTTTTCTAAGCACTGGTCATGTTGTGTAATCTGTTGCTTTAGCGCACACACGTCTATCCGAAGCAATCTAGATGTGAAGTAGAACACAGTCCAGAGCCGCTGCTAGCAGCTGAAGGTTAAGGATTTTGCTCCTGGTCCCTGTAGTGGCTTGGGAGCAGTGCAAGAATTTCAGCTCTTTATTATTAAGGTCACTTTGTGAAAATTGCTTTTTTTTCTGTAAGGAGTGTGTCTGTGTGTATGTGTGTGTGTTTAGAAATGATAGGAAATAATATAGGAATGTGAACTCTGTACTAGCCTGAACTTGTCCAGTTTAGTCATCACAAGGATACTCCCTATTTTTAAACCATACATAATGGAAAATACAGTATATTGTATCCAAACTTCAATACGGAGTTGGCCGCCCTTTTGTAGCTATAACAGCTTCCACTCCTCTTGGAAGACTGTCCACCTGATTTTGGAGTGTTTCTGTGGGAATTCGTGCCCATTCATTCTTTAGAGCATTTATGAGGTCAGGCACTGATGTTGGACGAGAAGGCCTGGCTCGCAATCTCCTTTCCAGTTCATCCCAAAGGTGCTCGATGGGGTTGAGGTCACAGGGCTCAGTATTAGGGCCAGTCAAGTTCTTCCACACTGAACTCATCAAACCGTGTCTTTATGGTTTTTGTTTTGTGCACTGGGGAAACAAAGTTGGAAGCGGATAATTGTGTAAAATGTCTTGGTACGCTGACGCATTAAGAATGATCTTAACTGGGAATAAGGGGCCTGCTTGAAACACTTGAATTCAATAAGTAACAGGTTCGGCCAAATACCTTTGTCCATATAGTATATTCTCTGATTGTGCACTGTATACTGATATATTTATACACAAATTAGCCCAAATATTTTTTCAACTTTATAGCTGCTCATACTACATCTTATACTCATGTTTGAATCATACGCACACACCATATTTTTACAGTTCTACACATTTATATTTTTATAGCCCACAGTTTACACTTTCATTTTGTACATTCTATATTTCTATTTCAATTTTAATTTAAACATTTGTAAATTGTAATTTACAAATAAAAGTGATTTAAAAATATAAATTTATAAATCCAAAATACTATATGCCCCACCCTAGGGTAGCAGCAAATATGGGTTGTTTTGCACATTTTGGGCTGTGTGTCTTCCCTCCCCATCATTCATTAAATAAAAACAATGTAGAAACTGGAGTAAATATGTTAAGGTTTATTCATGGTTTATTCTCATCATCTACGATATCATCAACATTAAAGAGTTGACAGGCGTGGGTGACTGAATGTTGAGAATCTCTCCACATGTGGAAAAAAAAAGTCTTTCGTTGCTCTTCAAACTTTTCACCGTCCTCCATATTTAGCTTGTTCGCTAAGCTGCTGTCAAATTTATTTGGTACTCAGCGATATGCAGTCAAGGACTTCCTGTCAGCGCCACTCTCGTTTCCTGTTTCAGAAGGGAATATATTAACATATCGAATCAAATTATAGAATCATTTCAAGATGGCCAAAACAGAGTGTTGGTTCTGATTAAACTTTTTTTATGTTATACATATTATACAGAAAATCTGTTTGCCAAAGAAGCTACGTCTAAAGTTTATGCAACATGAAAGTGGCCAATCTTGCTTCCCTAAAAATTTCAAGTTGCTAAGTTCAGCCGCTATGGAAAAATTATTTTATATGTGCCCCAAAAATGGCCATTTTACAGCGTTATACTATCTCCCTTCAAACTATAGTTACTTAAAATACAAGTTATTTATATTGATGATGCTTCTAGAAGCAAATGACCAGTAAAATTGTTACTTAAATAGGTTTTTGGAAAAAGCGTAAAAGCAAAAAATCTGTAGTGTCTGTAACCATGTCAAATTCATGTTAATTTTTTAAAAATAATTTAGAATAATATACTTTTTCAGGTTTATGTCTTTTTGTGTAAAATCTAAACTGGCCAAGTTTCATTTGAATGACAATTAATATCATTCAAAGATTAAAAAAATTTTAAATTACAGACACTACATAAAAGGGCAGGAAATTTATAATATTTTGCAAATGTGTTTATTTTTAACTGATAAAAAAATGTAATGTGTATGCATATTTATAAAAAAAAAAATGAAGCATAGTTTGATAGATAAGAAGCATTAAGTAGTATGAAAAAGGGTGTTATATGATCCTGCCTAAAAATTTACTTTTTTACCTACTGTAGGTGTGACACTTTGTAGGACCAATATCATGTTTTGCAGAGAGGATTTACATCTAAAAACTGATGCTACAGTAGATAGTACAGTAGTAGACAAACAAGCAAGCAAACAAACAAATAAATAAATGAAAAGCCTGGAGAAATAAGTCTGTCCTGCTAAATCTTTTCATCTGTCCACAAAAACAACTTTTTACTTCATAATCAATGGGTAAACTGCATTTCTACGTCTTTACTCTCTAGAAAGAATTGATTTTTTAAAAAAGTGCAAATTTTTTTTCTCAGGATTTCATAATATTAAATAAATCTTAAAAGCAGTCAGTTAAAGAAACAAATTGCAAAGTTGGTATTTACTGGTATACAAAATGCTTCTCCACATGTTAAACAGAATATTCAGCTTTTAGATAACAACTAATTTATCAGAGTTAACTTGGGGCACACGTTGATGAATTATTTAAAATTCTCATAACTATGAATATCACAATCTTAAGGAAAACCATTTCCTAGCATCCTCTGCTGACAAAATAACCCCCTTTAAAGTTTTCCAGGCTGCTGGTCACGTTCACCTGCTCCTCATTTACTAATCACCACTTTAGCTTTGTATAGCTGATCTGTTTTTGCTGTTTGTTCTTTGCTTCCTTTCGTCTCTATGTCTAAAACATGTATTCTGTTTTGATCTCATCTGTATGTTTTTTTTTTAAATAGCTTCTCTCTTTTTTGTTTTTTCCCCTTTGTACCAAGCTTTTTTAAGTCTGTCTAGGAATTTGGTTCGGTTTTTGTCTGACTATTTTTTGTGCTTGACCTTGACAGGGACAATCTGATCATTTTGATTTATACATGTTTTCTCACACATTGTTAAAACTGCTATACAAATAAAATTGAACTTAACCTTCTGTTATTTTTAAATATCCATGTCTTAACATTTTGCATATTTTCTTTCTTATATTGTGAATTTCTGTGTCAGTTAATACAAAAAAATCATTAGAAATGGTCTGTAAGAATCACTTGCATGTAAATACCCATAAAAAAAATGTGATGTGAAGCCTAAATTTAATACGGTATGGATTTGCAGATGAAATCAGGCAACAGAATTAAAAAAGATTTCAAATTTGACTGATCTTGAATGCTGATTTGTGAGACATAATTCCAATATCTGTAATGTTTTTTAATCACTTTATAACCCGAGTTTAACTTTTCTCCCTCTTCACATACACATCACACTTGTGAAACGTCTCGAGGTATGAGTAGGCACCGATGGCAGCTCTGACACCGTGACAAGCCTGAAATGCTCCGATTATTTTCTGGCAAGTCAGAAATTTTTGTCCGGGTCGCTCGTGTGTGAAACACTGTTGTGACATGAAATGACATGTCTCATGCTGAGTGGGCGGGATTCACGCAGACATCTTCGATGATTCCCACAGGAGCAGGATCCTGGAATTAAATGGAGAAGCTTGGGGTCACATGCCAGCTCATCATTGCCTGATTGAGAGGCCCGAGGACCTTGTGTACTGCACAGTGTAAAACAGAGACGGTGTAGGAGTGTCAGGGGACGTCTTCCACTCGCTTTCTCACTCTTAGGATTAAAATCACGTTCCTAGTGGCTGACGGCATGTCTGTTTTTTTGTTCTCGGATAGATCAGGTGCAAAAACTCTAAAAAAAAAAAAAAAAAAAATAT
>JAOVVA010000044.1:4068340-4084506 GCA_028565275.1 Leiocassis micropogon
GCCCTCTGCCAGACATCTGCCAGATGAAAAAGACGACGTCGCATAGACGTCTCCGCGACGTGTGTGTGCTATCTGGGAAATTACAAGCTGTGGGTTTTTTTTACGCTAAATGAATGAAACACAATCAATTCAGCATGTGACACATTTTTCTCGCTACTACTTCACATTTCTATTTCATTGGCGCAACTGGTGCTTAGCCGTCTCCCTCCATGTAGATCGTCTGATAAAGTCAAGGTCAGGTGTGAATAAGTATGCTGCACAGAGGCTGTGTGTGTGTGTATGTGTGTGTGTGTATGTGTGTGTGAGCATGTGTGCAGTATGGGAACGTCATGCTGTGAACATCTCTGGGAATAAAGAAACGATTTCCTCTGCTGTGCGCTGTACTTTGTTCATTTATGGATTTTTTTTTTTTTTTTCAAATCAAAGTGTAACACATGACTCAATTTGTACCATGCTCTGTGGGATCACTCCTAACGCTTTTTGTCAGTGAAATAAAATCTTAGTGAGTTATATCAGTAAAAAGAAAAGACGTTAAAGATGTAATCATATGACGTGATGTTTGCATATGTGTTCATATGGCAACAAGTTAAGTTGCTTTTAACAAGCAACTTTTTTTTTTTTTTTTTTAGATATGAGAGTAAAAACTCCCTTTATTTCTCTATATGACCCCCTGATACACTAATGCACTTATCCCAATGTTTCACTAGTACGTAGATAACATCAAGGTAAAAAGTTTTCTCAGTACGCCAGAGCCGTGATCGGTCTGTCTGCTTCAGTTCTGAAACCCCGGCCTCCCAGGAACTCATTTCAAGGCCTTAACGTGAAAATGACTTTTGAGAGGTCAGGACTGTATGGGGAATGTGGCAATAACTCCCAGCCGAGTTCCTGTAATGTGCACGTAGTATTAGTTAATGATTGTGTGTACAAGTTGGTGACAAGTTATCCGCCAATTTTCAAGGATCTGACATTCCACTCGCTGAATGTTCATGAGAACGACTGCAGTGGGCTCCGAGTCACCACGGCCGGGATCGTCATTCACAGCCTCATTCACTTATTTAAAAACGTTTGCTCTGTTTAAGTGTTTTATTGTGGCTAAGAGACTCATCACTGGTTTTGCCTTCATTTGCAAAAAAATTTCATCACAAGTCCTAGTTTGACTTAATTGTTTTTGTATATTTTGCTTTTACACTCGTCCCGGGGTGTTTATCTTTACAGTATTTATTTAATTGTTTGCTAATATTACTGAAAGATTACATTTACACACATGATTTAGACCATATTACAAGTGGAAAAGAAATGTGTGTGGGTTGGAGTGTTAACGCTATTATAACGAAGCTATTATTCAATTAGATTCAGTTTTTTATATAGCAATGGTCGTTGTCTTAAAGCAGCTTTACAGAATAAAAAAAAGATGGAAATGAGTTTGAAAAGTGTGAGAGAATACTGTATGTATAAATCATAATGATCACATCGTGTCTGATTTGCAAGCCGAGAGCGACGGTGGCAAGGAAAAACTCCCTGAGATGGAAATAGGAGGAAATCATGAGAGGAACCAGACTCAACAGGGAACCCATCCTCATTTGGGTGATGGATGGATGGATGGATGGATGGATGGATGGATGCATGGATGGATGGATGGATGGATGGATGGATGCATGGATGGATGGATGGATGGATGGATGGATGGATTTTTCAAACTTGTTTTTTGGGGGATGTTTGCCTTCGAGAAAGCAATTGATACAAACCATCCACATGTCTGCTCCCTTCTGAATGAGATGTATTTATTTATTAATTTACTTGCTGGCTTTTAAAAGAACCATACCATAAGACAGCAATGTACACTAGAGAGCTGAATGATGAAATCGATGAAATAAAACAGCTTTTGGCATTTTACTCCAAGCAGGTTTTGGATCTGACTGTAACTGCTCTGCTTATGGTCTGAGACCAAGAGCTCTGAAAGAAGCCCCACTGTTTTAAAACACACTTTTCTTTTCTGCTCTCTTTCAGACTTTCGTCTTTCAAGTCTTGAATCTCACGTCGATCCTTCAGCTATTCCTGTTCGCGGCTTTAATAACTCAGCTATGAGCTTTAATAACTCAACTATGAGTAGCCCTTTGTCAAAGTAACGTTTTTAGCCACTCACAGTTTGCGCTCTCAGTGATTAAGCGCAGCAGCTTTCCATCCCACCGACTCCTTTTCGTGTATAATTACAGGGCAAACACGTCGACACTTAATGCATGGCATTCACCAAACCTTCTGTTAATGAAGGTGCAGACTCCTAATGTACCGTATCTGCTATGTTTGCACTCTGATGGGGGAGTGGGAGCAAGAAAAAGAGCCATCCGAGTCGACAAGTAATTCAGAGAGGGAAAAAAAATGCCCCGGGCCTCATATGGGTCATTTATCTATCAGACATGACTCATTATGTTTTCTAATGTTTTACAATGTGGACAGGAAGTCACAGTTTATTCCACATGCTATTTATATTTAAGTAGCACTTTGCATTAAAGGAAAAGTCCAGTCTATTGTCTGCAGCAGATGTTGGTAAAAATATGTGATTACGTCATGCGAATTAAAACCAAACACTCTTTAATTAATTCTACTTTACTAAGACTTATATAATAAAGCATAAATTGTTTTGATTTTCATGTGTATGCAAAAGGCTAAGACGTCCATGTTTATAAGTAGAAATGTAGCTCTATCTGTGCGGAATGCAAAAGCAAACTTATCTTACAAGACCTCTGGCTCAAAAAACGTGGACATATACACTCACTGGCCACTTTATTAGGTACACCATGTTAGTACTGGGATGGACCACTCTTTGCCTTCAGGACTACCTTAATTCTTCATTAAGGTGCTGGAATCGTTCCTTTAGGGATTTTGGTTTATAGTGACATAATGGCATCATGCAGTCAATGCAGATTTGTTGCCTGGTCATCCAGGATCCGAATGTCCACCACATCTAAGAAAAGGCTCTATTTTTAATGTGGTCTGGTGACTGTTGAGGCCATTTGAGTTAGTGACCTTACTGTCATGGTCAAGAAACCAGTTTGAGATTATTTCAGCTTTGTGTTATGGGGCATTATCCTGTGGTCATAAAGGGATGGACAGCAGCAACACTCAGGTAGGCTGTGTCAACGATGAAACGATGCTCAGTTGGGGCCCAAGATGTGCCAAACAAATATCCTCCACACAATTACAGTACACCACCAACACCAGCCTGAATTGGTGATAATGTACAAGTCAAGATGCAGCCATGTTTTCATGTTATTTATGTCAAGTTCTGACTCTAGCATCCGCTCATCCTCAGACCAGACAACCAGTTTTTCCAATCTTCTGCTGTCCAGTTTGGTGAGCTCATGCAAATTGCATCCTCAGTTCTTTGTTCTTAGCTGACAGGAGTTTCTTCTGGTGTAGTCTTCTGCTGCTGTAACTCACCTCATTCAAAGTTTGACATGTTGTGTGTTTAGAGATGCTCTTTGGCATACCTCGATTGTAACGAGATGTTATTTGAGTTACTGTTTCCTTTTTATCAGAAACCAGTCTGGCCATTCTTCTCTGCCTTCTGGCATCAACAAGGCATTTCCACACAAAAAAACTGCCACATACTAGGTTATTTTCTCTTTTTCAGACCGTTCTCTGTAAACCCTAGAGATAGTTGTGCATGAAAATCCCAGTAGATCAGCAGTTTTGAAAACACACTGCCCAGCCCATCTGGCACCAACAACCTCACTACATAAAAAAAAAAAATCACCTTTTTTCAGTTTGAACTTCAACAGATCTTCCTGACTATGTCTACATGCTTAAATGCATTGAGTTGCTGCCATGTGATTGGTTGATTAGATATTTGCGTAAACAAGCAGTTGGTCAGGTATACCTCCTGTAATGGGGTGGCTGTGAGCATATTAAAAATAAAAAGTTTTTACCTGATACTGAGTAATCAACATACACTATATGGCTGTATGGAGACACCTACAGTACCATCACACTAACATGTGCTTGTTGAACATCCCATTCCATAATCAATCCCGCTTTTCGTGCATATAATAACCTCCATGCTCTTGGAAAGCATTTTCTCTGGATTTTTCGAACATGGATATTGGAATAGCCACAGGAGCATTAGTAAGGTCAGACATTGATGACAAGTGAGAAGGTTTGGAGCACAGTCAGCATTTTAATTCATCCCAAAGGTGTTGAGGTCAGGGCTTTGTGCAGGCCACCAGAATCTTTTTCCTCCAGTCTTGGCAAATATAGTCTCCTCAGACCCAAACGCTAATGTCTAATGTTGTGTGCCTTGTATTTTTCCCCTCCATGGCTTCTGTTTATTAGCACCTGATAACTATTTCCATTGACTGACTGTCTTTAAAGAGGAAGAAGTTTAGCAAAATCATATTCCCTAATAGTCCTCATATGACGATTGTACAAGGATATACACACAATGTAGTAGAAGGAAAATGTATTGCTCTCATATGAGGATGGTGTGTAATGGAGCTGGAAAAGGTTTTGGGCCATTTAGTTGGCACTGACATTTGTTTTTGTTTTTTTATTCAAACACTAAAATGCAGGCCTTTAGGTAAGATAAACTTTAAAAAGGTTGCAAAGCCAATAGCAATGCTAGGGTCTCGTTATCCCTCATCGATTCTCTTTATTGGTTATCCTGTACAGACTATGAGCATATTCCATTGGACCCAGGGCACTAGGCAGGGTACACCCTGGATGTGGGGTGCCAGTCCATTCTAGGGCACAAGCACACACACACTAACTAGAATGCCAATCTGTATGTTTTTGGACTGTAGAGGAAACTGGAGTACAAGCATGGGTAGAACATGCCAACTCCACAAACACACCTGAGGCCGGAATCGAACCCTCAACCCTGGAGGTGCGAGCCCACCGTCATCCTATTGGCAGTAGTTCCACTAAAATTGATCTGATGTTTACTGAAAAAAAGAGGTGTTTAATTTTATTCTATCCTTGTTGCTGAAATATCATTCAAGCATTTGCATCTAGCTCCATATTAAACAGCTGATGAAATCCTGACTGAATTTTTAAAAAGAAAAAAGTCCTATATCACGGCATAGCTTGACATAAACCCGTAAAATAATGCAGAACACATTAAAAATGTTAGAAAATGTTTCACAAGTATGCATACAGTAGTGTGCGTAGCATAGTTTTCAGTTTAACATGAAATTAGTCCACTATACAGTACATTGAATGTTTTTAAAAGACTAGGGGAAAAGCTTAACAGTATAACATAAACCAACTGATATTTCACTTTTAACAGACTTTATAACTGCCAGTGTGCTTAAGTTGTGTGCACGGGTGTAAAATTCAAATCCTCCTTTCAGTCGTTGGACTGTGTACTGACATCTGCTATAAAATGTATAAAAATCTGTCCTCCCGGAAAGATAGTGGAAATATCAAACTCCCCCAATAGTTTTAAGTACAGAAACGTTCACACCCCACCATCACCAAACTCACTCTTGGGTAAGGTCTGAAGTAGAGAACCTCAGATGATTGGTTATTTTGTGGAGGGAATTAGCTCATCATCATCATCATCATCATCATCATCATCATCATCATCGTCGCAGTTTAGAACGTCAGCCTTTGTAACATGGTTGGGGCTTCCTACGAACCAAATGATACAAACGGCAGCACTGCACACTGCAGAAAACGATCTGAAGCTGATATTTCTTATGCACGCAGAGTTATTTGAACTTTGTAATACCATTAATCAAATCCAGCCATAAAAGGTCACACATCTTGTTCAGTCCATGACTACATGACCTGAAAATACATGATCATATCCCCAATGAGAAACAAAGGTTAATAACTTTAATTGACACTTGCCAGAAAAGGTGTCCTTTAATGTACATCATCAGAACATGAAGCTACACTCTTACAAAACATGTCACTTTGAGAGGGAATCGGCTTTTTAGTCTTTAACTGAAAAGTGTGCTCTCTTGCCAAGTCTAGAGGGCTTTCTTGCCCTTCGCTCAGTGTCATTGCATTGGAGAAAACAGATAATATAAATTAATAAAAGGATTTTTGGGGCTCAGAAACACAGCCATGAAACGATCTGAGAGACCCAGCGGATCATCCCCCTTTAAAAGCCCGAGCATGCATCATTACACATTCAGGAAACATAGCCAAACATTCTCAAGCATCGCATCCAATTTCTGGTGTGTCACTCACTTCTTAACAGCCAAATCATTCTCCAAGATGAAGGACACCTCTATGAGTCGTACCTGTGAGCGTACAGCTGCTTTGACAAACCTAAAACCCGAAGCATATTTTAAATGTATAGCGTATAAAGGAATTTGTACACAGTTCCAGTCAATTCCCTCAACCAATACAAGTGTGAAAAACGATGTCTGCTCATGAATGGAAACGACTGTGCAGGACTGGCGTCATGTAACATAGTGATGGGCTTATATTCTTTCTAAGTTACAGTATGTACTTTACACTCTGCATTTTGATAGGGAAGCATCCAAGCATCATTACACACAGCTCACAGATGATCTCTATTAACTTCGCGGGCCAGTCGCACTAATCCAGTCCTTTTATCCAGGGTGCACAGTTGGCTATAAGGTAACAAGATGTACAACAATAAAGGCAAACATAAATCTCACCAGGATAAACACTTGTGTACATGATTTAGTTGTTACCCCAGATAGTGCAGGGGCAGTAATATACAGTCACACTGGTGCTCTGTTGGGACTGCTGACCGCTTAGAGCGCACCAGTAATGAAAAGGCAGTTTCATGCATTAAAATGAATCCATCGGCGAGCATAGCCGCTTCTGTGAGCAAGCAGCCTTTCTGGTCATTTAAATGTAGAACAAGTTTATCAGGCAAACAGTGCTTAAAAGCCTCTAATAAAATCAATTCACAGAGTTGCTCAAAATCATTTGCTTTAGACACAACGCCCCATTTATCAAACAAAGAGCCCTTTTTGGCCAGCGAATGCAATGCACGTCTGGCCAGCAGATTTCACAGGGGACCTAAATGTTGTCTATAAGCTTTAGTTACCAATTTATAAGCATGGAGTACTGTGGTTTTCTCTGAAGCAATAAAGACCACACATCATCTTGGGCGGTTCAAAACAGCAGCGCTCGAAACCCTTAAAATAGGAATCCAATTCCTCTTTCCTAAACCTTGGTATTAAAGTAAGTTAAATTATAAAAATATGAGTAGAAAAGTCACCAGAGAACATTTAGGACACAGTTTAAAAAAAAAAAGAAAAAAAAAAGGCAGGAAATAATGGTTGGCTTGCAAAGTTACAGCAGCTAAAAACGACATAATAGGGCCCCCTAACTAAATAATAACTTGAATCCATTCAGCTTAACCCATGCACTTACGTGCATTCATATTTTAATGTTGGACCGAGAAGCCTTTTGTGTTGGAAATGGTAGCCCATGAACTACAGTACATGCCATATGCGCCCATTTCAAAAAAAGAAAATACGCCATTCATGCTCAACAAGAGGGCAAGATTGTAATACGTGCCAGTTCACCATTTTCACAATATGAACACCACTGCAATGTCTAGTTCATTGTTTGAACAAACACCGATCAGCTAAACCATTACAATGCAAAGCACAATGTTGAGTAACTGGGGCAGCTCTGGCCCCTCAGGGCATGACTCCACAACACCTCAGCATATTGTAATGTACAGTAATGTCTAGACCCAGGATTATAGGGGTGCAATGGTAGGGGTGCTGTACTGTAGGTTGAGGGATGGAGCCACCATGGATTGGATTTGTTTGTCTGGTGCATTCCGTAGAGACTCAATCGGATTGAGAACTGGGGAATTTGGAGGCTGGATCACCAACCTTGAACTATTTGCTTTCTTAGCCCAGTACATGGGCCAGGGGTAGCTCAGTGGTTAAGGCATTGGACTACGGTTCGGAAGATCCCAGGTTTAAACCCCCCAACCACCAAGTTGCCACTGTTGGGCCCTTGAGCAAGGCCCTTAACCCTCAACTGCTCAGATGTATAATGAGATAAAAAATCTGGATAAGAGTGTCTGCCAAATGCCTAAAATGTAAATGTAAGCTGTGATGCACTGTGTGTTCTCATCATGGCTGGAATTTAGTTTTTTTCAGCAGTTTCTCAGACCAGATGAACAAGCCTTAACTGAGCCTTGGGTGCTAGTCTACTGGTATATAATTGATAATCAATATTATGAATTTCACATATATCATAAATAGTACTATTTACAACATATTAAAAGTGGACTGTTGTTGTGTTTTAAAACACATTCACACATGGTTATTTTCCATTAAACCATTCAAAATAGTACATGTACAGTTTAGAACAATAAAAATTTTAGCAGTTTTTTTGCTCTGCATTAAAACAAGGTGCAGAGCAGTCGGTCTCATTCTAATAATAATAAAAAAAAATTTAAAAAGAGTTAAAATATTCATATTAATGATGCACCGGAAAGTGGCAGGAACCAGTCTCAGATCACGCACAGACTCCCGAGGGGCACAAGAGCACAGCATTCAACCTATCTGGAGATTGTGAGTTAGAATCCTGGCTGAGGACATCAGTAATCCTTCTGGCAGGGAAAGCGTGGCCTATTTGTACTCTCACCTCAATCAAAGCGACACTACGTCAATCATGGCACAGTCAGAAGTGACAGATAGCGCTATTCACTACAACGCTGTCCCTTAACAGAGCATGAGCAGCAGTTCATCGAAAACATGTGGTCAGTTGGCATCATGTGTTTCAGATGAAGTGCTTCGCCCCTTTTAGGGCTGGTGGCTCTCTCCTCATTTTCACTGGGATTTTAATAAAAAAATAATGAAAGAATGAATTCATTCATTATATAACAATTGATTGATTGATCAAAGTAAAATAAAAATAAATAAATAAAATGACACTAAGGGCATTTTCTGATTTGACAACCAAAAAAAAAAAAAAAAAAGAAAAAGCTTACTGAAAATATTAATTATTTAAGTAGCTTTCTGACCTCAAAAGTCCTCAACAAGTTCAGTCAACAAGTTTAAGCTTAGGTCGAGATAACTCAAAACCCTATTTCATCAAACTGTCTTAATATTTTGAGTTTTCTCAGCATTTAAATGTTGTTTTTTTTTGTTTATACAGTATGTTTGTTTTTTTATTTGTTTGTTTTTTACAGTCCTTGTACATAAAAGACTCCTGTCTTGCCAGTAAAAAATTAAAGTGATCTTCTTTCAGAACTTTGTCTCCTTCAAGTGGATCAACTGGGATTGGCACTGGCAACTTGGCACTGGCATTTTTTGTCTAGCTCAACACTATTAGTAACGAGACCAGGAAAGAATTGCACGGTGGAGAAGTTGCAGTTGCATAGGTCAACAGTTCCCTGGTTGATCCTGAGCTTGGGTTACACAATGTGCAGGTTTTGGGTTCCTTTGGGGTCGTTTTCACATTAGGCATGATTGATTTGTGGAATAGTTGCCCCCTCCCCCCCCCCCCCTTTTCCCACTCCTCTCTGTCCAGCGTTCATATTGTTTTTGTTCTCTGTTCTCGGGTACACCTGCGTATTTACACCCTCCGATACAGCAGGTGGCAGTACACACCGACTTGTTTTGTGAGTCACTATTAATACAAGAAAAGAAGAGAACAAGGAAGATGACTTATGTGCGGTGTCTAATATTATTGATATCTTTGAAAAACATGTCAAGAGTAAAACTCTTGTGTGCCTTCCTACTTCATTAGCTATGACTGTGTGGGTCAAAGGATGGGATTGGAGATTTCGGAGGAGACCAACAGCACCGATGACGTTGTGTTTAAAAGGTGATCTACTTCTGCATTCAGGTACGATTGGCTTCGATATCTGATTTAATCCGTGCCCAAGTATGCTATACTGTGCTGATCAAAATGAACCACACTTTGGGGTTCTCGGGTTCCGCGGCCCTGATGTGAAAACGCCCCGAGTTGACTGGTTTTCTCCCATCTCCCATTAATATGCTTGTATGTAGAACTTTTGTTCTAAATTGTCCCTACGTGTAAATGAGTTAGTGAATATGTGAGTGTGTATGTGTGTGTGCATGGTGTCTTTCATCCTTAACAATTTCTTTCTCTTCTGCTTCAACACTTGATTTCTACCATTA
Source organism: Leiocassis micropogon (assembly GCA_028565275.1). Taxonomy (NCBI): domain Eukaryota; kingdom Metazoa; phylum Chordata; class Actinopteri; order Siluriformes; family Bagridae; genus Leiocassis; species Leiocassis micropogon. The sequence continues at coordinate 4,078,435 of JAOVVA010000044.1, forward strand.
TATTCCCCAACCAGGGCCACCATTTGGAAAAGCAGATTCTCAAATCGTCTCTTTTTACGCTGTAAAGACACTATGGTATAGACAAAAACTTTTCTATGAAAGCCGTGAATATTTTCACATGTAGAAAACTGTTCACATCTATAGCCAGTTATAACCACTCACTCTTCCATGAAAATGTGAAAACAGCCAAGTGTACAATTCTGTATTCACCAAAACAATACAACTATGAGCACAAAAAGTGAACGTGCCACCTTATTAAAAAAAAAAATTTATTATTACTTTTTTCCTTAAACCTTCTTGTTCCTCATTACTGGGCCAGCATAAAAGAAATATAATAATACATTGAAAGATAAAAAAAATTATATTTATTTTTTGGTTTATTTTTTGGAAGCAATTTCTTCAGGGTGAACCACGAATCCCCAAATGGCTATAAAATGGATGAACTCTAACATACCTGATGAATAAAAGAAAAGAAAAGAAACGAAAATGTAACACACAAACCTAACTCCTTTACGTAAATAATGAATAAGGATTGAAAGAATACACACAAACTACACCACCCAGGCTGATCTAAGTTACAGATATTCCCTGCATGCAAAGCACCTCAGCATTTCCGTTAAATCTTTTAATCGTTTAATCTTTTTAATTCAATAATATTAATTTGGTATTGGAATAATTTTTTTTTTATTCAAAGAGAGGTGTTTTATATTATTATTATTATTATTATTATTATTATTATTATTATTAACAAACAACCTAAAATAATTCTTGTAAATTTAATGTTTCTTATTTATTAATTTACAAACACCTTTGACAAAAGAATTCATAGAACCATCATTGCTAAATATGTTGGCTGACAAAACTGAACACCTGCTTTTAGACATCCATCATAAGTGATTTTTTTCATTGAACAGATTTTCTCAGTACGGGCAAAAGGGTCAAAATTCTTGTTCGTTGCAATCAGGCATTACACTCTACAGATGTTCTAAATAAAGATTAGGCGAATGAAAAGCACAGCGTTTCTTCTAATAGGTTTAACAATCAGCTGGTCGACAGAATCTCGCGGGCTGGTAAAGAACATGAAAAGTAAATTAGGAGGAAAAAAACAAACAAAAAAAACGTCCAGGGCTCAGAGTGCAGAGCTGAAGACCATTACGGCCGGCGAGCCTGACATCACAGCAACGCCGGCCAAGTTGGTATCAATCAGCTTCCTTGCATTAACGTCTCGGATCTTGTACCTTGTCGAAACCGGATGGAAAAAAGCGCACGGCTAATTGCGAGGGCAAATCGGCTGCACATAATTTGTAATCAAATACACATCCGTTTGCAAATAATTGGATCCCGAGAATGGCTTTCTCTGTCTCTTATTCTTCAGCCTAATTCAGCGCCGAGGGATCGGGAGGGAAGTTCACAGCTATCGGCCAGCAGGGTGTCTGGGATTAATGGAGGGTTCCCACTAGCACTTATTCATAGCTAATTTACTTATGCCACTGTTTCCGATGCACAGCGAGAGGGTATGCTGAACAAAATAGACCATTAGGTGGGGGGAAAAAAATGAAAACCAGCAAGTGCCATATGGAGATAATCAGAGAGCTATGAAAATCGATGCTACACCAGACTCCTGGTTTTGAAGCAGACGGGGTCAGAACTGGTGGGCTACGGGATCAAGGTGGCAGCGCATGAGGTCATGTGTGTTAAAAGTAGAAATGCTAAATGTTTGGACTATGTTTGTTACAGATTAAACCAGTTCTGTTTATATATATAAGCTAGCGCTTGTTTATATTGCTCTTGACATATAGGCTACAGTTAAAGAGACACAATTGCTGAGAATAATTGCATGGCCGAGATATGCACTACCCATAATGCCATGGCAGCTTCGAATTCCAGATGATTCTAAATTCTCACCAGGCATCCTCGAAGCACTGCAAAGGTCAAGGTTTTTCTTGTTCTTTTTTTTTTTTTGTATCCAGGCGGCAGTGTGATTTTAATCTTTGAGCACGATGCATGTTTTCACTCTCCGGGCCTCTCCACTTCTTCAGATGAAACTCAAGAGCTCGCATTATGTAGCCTCTTGTGATTTTCTTCCTGACCTTGAGTGCCATCGTCCGCCTCCTCCTGAAAGATAAGGAGCTCTAGATGTCCGTCAGACGTTACCTGGCAACAGGTGCCACCCACAGCCATCAGACTTGGCTGCTCTTGTCTTCGGCACCGTTGTTCTATTTCCTTTGTCTGCAAGTGCTTTTATTGATTTGCTCTCAGGCTGCGCAATTAAGTCATGACCGGTTCGCATTTTCCTCCTTTCCACAACGTGTCGGTTTAATCAATTTAAAACGAGAGGAGATATCAGTAGATACAGCCGCAAGTGTAGAGTAAGTTACCACATTTGAGATTAAAAAAACCACAGCGCTGTGGAATTCTTCAATCTGATTGGTCAGAAAGTGTTCTCTATATAAATCAAGTCAATGGATTAGCAACAACTGAGACTCAAATGTTCTATTCGATATTCATCACTTGTAGCTTCCAAGAAATGAAAAAAAAGCACACATCATTTAGTTCAAACATTCGAATATACTCTAGAGTGCCAGGATTTGCTCTAATGTAAAGATGAATGCAGCTTCAAAAAGTTGCGCAAATCAACACCACTATCTTAAAGCCTAAAGCGACCATCATGAGACATTATGGTGACTTGGTCTTTGAGATGAAATCCAGCCTGCTGCCACAAGAGGACAAACAGAAAGACAGAGAGCATCTGGACTTAATTGGAATTTACATTAAGGAAACCTGATACTTATTGCGAGTCTGAACTTAGCCATTCACCCAGTCTGCCTGTATGCAAAACTTGGAATTAGTGTCACAACGAATATGTATTTTCTGTTAGGAGGATAGGCAGAAGGCTTTCCTTACATCCACAGAAAATCCACTCCGGCTAAGATGAAGAAGCAGGATAACGACGAGCTACAGAGAGCTGGAGTCCAAACACACGCCGATGATTTAGAGTTGGTATCCACCTCCGGCAGCCGTCGTATAGATCCCCAAGTTAAAGTTCTGAAACTTCAGATCGTGTTTACCTTCATTCCCTCTCGGTGACCTTGTGGCGTCTTGCAGTAGTGGCGTGAGAGATGTTCTTTGTATTTATTTGTCTTTAAAGTCCTTCCTGTGCATCTGTCATTGTGGCGAGGACATGTCGTCTGTAGTGGGAAGGATATTTCAACGGTGTGTAGAAAAAGGTGAAGTCAAGTTATATTCACTTAGTAGTATGGAATGGCTTTCCCTTTCTGTCCAGTTGAATAAAAAGTTTATGGGCAAAACAATACAATTTTGTAGTTTCATGGCCACATTGTATGCGAGCATTTGCAATATTTTTTTTGGTAGGAATTTCACTTTTAGATGGACTGTACAGGTACGATTTCATTCCCTGTACAAAGGTACAAGAACCCTTAATAAACCTTCAAAGGTACAACAGAGGACTTCATGTTCCCATTATATAACTTAATGGTGCTTTCTTTTAGATTATGTTTCTCCACTTAAAGGTACAAGGAAAGAACCCTCAGGGTCTACTCTATAGAAATGTCAAGGTTGGAAAAATTCTTGAGTTGTCTGTGGAAAAGGATGCTTCTCGACTAAAGTTCTTCATTAGCTGTGTAAGCAAAATCTTTTCACTATGGACCATTAGGAAATCAACACCAGTGCTCAAACCTCTGCTGTGGTTTGCCTTCGTAACTTTCTGAATTGCTCCTGTGACAACCAGCAGGAAGTTTCTGTGTATCTACAGTACTACAGAAATGTCATTGTGTGGCTTAGCAAAGTTTCATGTCCATGAAAGAATAAAGAGAACAGGAAATAAAAGGAAAAGAAAGACTTTGCTTGCAAAGCTGATGAAGGTCTGTTGTCTGTAATGTTCTGTTCCCTTGGAAACCTGGTATCACCACAATGATCACGGTTACTCTCGGGAACAGTGCCTACTGTACTGTATGTGATGTTGAATAGGCAGATGAGGTAAACGCTGGAAATTTACATAAGATTGCAAAGCATTTCTCTCTTTTTTATCGACAGGGGGAGGGGGTTCTTACATTTTAAACACGATGAAGAACTAGATAACTTGATACATTTTTTAGACATCTTCAGTGTCCATGTACACACAAGGCATGTGTAAAAAGGCAAAATTCTCTGCCTTTTCTTTCCTTTTCCATTTTTGATTTGACTGTTGATTAAACAAGCCAATTCGAATTTTCCCTAATGTGACCTCACATAAGAAGATCCCCTCCTTCTGCGTGTTGCTTGGTTTTGCTGTTTCCTGGAGGGATGTAGCACAGCTATAGCTCTCTTACATAGACACTGAAATGGCACGTTTGGAGGAGGAGTGAAACAAAAAATGAAGGACAAAAAAACCTTATCTCAGAGTATATATAATTACACACACTTTGGGGGATCTCTGTTAAATATGTAAACTTGTTAAAGAAATAGGCAAATATGGGACCTTTAAGATTCCCCTTAATTAATAACTATTTAATGCAACACGAACTACAGTAAACAGTTACACGTGTAGTAATTAATTTCATAATAAGCCGGATAATAATCACCTGCATTATCCAGTGTTCACACCTCAAGCTCGCTCTGTTACACTCCTCTTCCATACGAGCTGTTTCAGTGTCTAGTTTACTGCATAGCCCTGTCCCACCAGCAGAGCTGTGCAGAGCTGGACAGAGCTGAGGAACAAGCAGGGGAAGAGAATTGACTTATATGAGGACAAATTAAGAGGAAAATCTAATTAACTCGTTAAAGCAGGTTTTTGTTCCACATTATTATGCAATTGTCTAAAATGACTAAAAACCACATTATGCATAATAGGTCCGATTTAATGTAAAACAATATAAGATACTGTACTAAACTGTCTTCTCATGACTTCTGAATTTCCATGCCCTATTTCTCCCCAGAAACCTGCTAAGCCAGCAACACCTACGCTACACACTTCAGTTCACAAATGATCTAATGCGGTAGAACTCGGTGCTGATGCAATTCGATTCACACCCTGTCCAGTATGATTCAGTTGAGATAAATACTGTACAAGTTATCCACTATGGGGAAGTCCGAAGGAGAGAAACAATTGTGCTTTCTGGTTTCTTAGTAGCCTGACAAACAGTTTAATTAACAAATGACTCACGATAACAATAGAAAGAAGAGTAGATGCAAGTGATGTCAGGAAGGTAAGTGATGACAGGAACCAACTTGTTTCATGGATGAAAAAATTCAGTGTAACTATAAACTGGTAAAATGCATGACGTGTCATTTTTTTAATCCCACTACAGTGTTTATAGCCAACGAGAACACCCGTGAAACATTTTTTCGGGGTTCTTTATTGCCTCTGAGCTCTGAAAGCAATTCTCTCTCTCTCTCTCTCTCTCTCTCTCTCATACTTTCTCTCTCTCTCTCTACATACACATACAAACGTGTGCAAGAACCGAGGAGTAGGCATTGATTTTTAACTGCAGTATTAGTTCTTAACTGTTTTCCTTTGCTGTTCGAACCAGACCTTGGTTTTGGAATTAATTGGACTGTATAGCATTCCATTGTTTCATTTGTTTGTTTGTATAAATATATAAATCTGCAAAAAATAAATGTAAACATTTTTGTGCACAATGACACCACATTCAACAATCGTATTTAGAAGAACTTCATAAAACCTTGTTACCAATACTTTCAGGAGAAATAACAGTGTTCACATTTAAATTGAGATGCTAACATTTAGTATAATATGTGCTCCTATCTTTATTGTAGTGCTACCCAAAAATTAATAAACAGCTAGAAATCAGTTTTAGTAAACAAACAAAGTGTGTGATACCCAGTTTGATACCCATCAGCAAGAACCTTGCTGACCTTGAGACAACTGTTGGAGTGATTACTGGCCAAAGAAAGAAATACAAAATAACCATCAATCGTTCTCGATCCGAAGCTCCATGCAAGATTTTGCCTCATGGGGTGAGGATAATAATGAGAAAAGTGAGGGATCAATCCAGAACTACACGGGAGGAGCTTGTGAATGATATCAAGGCAGTTGGGACCACAGTCACCAAA
>JAOVVA010000044.1:4108722-4125039 GCA_028565275.1 Leiocassis micropogon
AGAGAGAGAGAGAGAGAGAGAGAGATAGATAGATAGATAGATACAGTAGATAGCTTTACAGCTGTGTGTGTGTGTGCTAGTGTGTGTGCGTGTGTACACACACAGGGCCAATTTAATAGCATCTACTGTATGCTATTATCTAATAAAATAATAAACTTTAGGTAATGTTATAATCAAATATAAGAATGCAGCATAATTGATCTCTGTGATCAAAGCAACTTCAAAGTGCCATTTTATCATAACAACACATCTCACAAGTCTTTCATTATTTTGTTCACTACAGCAGCTTGCCCATTAGTACAAGGTTTTTTTTTTTTATCTTATTATTTTTCTTTTATTTCTTAATTTATTTATGAAAAAGTAGCCCGTCTAGGTTTTGTCCATTTATAGTTACAAGAATAAGTTAATTTATCACGCTAAACATTCACCAGCATCTTAAGACGCCAAATAGTTTTGGCAGAAAATATGTTGGAAAAAATTCCTTTCTCCATATCTATAACTGTCTCCTCCAAAGTACTGACACTGGAGATGCATTTCATAAACGCTCAATAGACATGTTCTAACAGAAAATATAAATATAAAACATTTCAACAATTACAGACATTTTTTTCTAATCTGTTTATATTTAGTGTCTACTATATGAATCCCTGTTTGAGTTGTTACTATAGAAACGGTAAAATATTTGAAGAAGCAACAGTCAGAGTGGCTCTAATAGAAAATAAATTCTGACCAATCAGAATCAAGAACCCAAACAGCACCGTGGTATATGTTTCTTTTGGCTCGTCTTGGGGGAAGTTTTGGCAGGAAAAAAAACTGGCCACTGCTCTACATCAAGCTGGAGGGATTTTTTTTTTTTTTTTTTTTTAAAGACTCTTTGCCAGTCTGTATGTGTTTGGAAGTTTACTACGAGGTTTAAATCTTGGTGGTGTGGCAGCGCTCCATTCCAGCCTTCAGAAACCTTCTGAAACAAAAATGGTTTCAAAAAGGTTTAGACTGAAAAGAATGGCAGGGTTACTTCATAGTGGAGGAATGTGCTGGCTGGAGGGGAAGAGGAGTAGCGGCACAAAATCCAGCGCTGATTAAATAATTACACCTGAGGCTGCGATGAGTGTATTGAAACACCCAGGAGAAAGTAATTATTATTATTATTATTATTATTATTATTATTATAATAACTTATTACATTCCCAAAATTCCAGGATCATGATGATGATGATGATGATGATGATGACTGCTATTATATTATTATCATTAGTGGCAGTAGGAGAAGTAGTAGAGTAATTAACATTATTGCAATTATTTGGTGGTTGGAGTCATAAGAAGCAAAATATAATAACTATCATAATTTAGCCTGACAAATAATGTATTTATTTTTTATTTCTTTTCAGGTTTTGTGTCTATTTGCATTGCACATTACATCAGGGGTCTTTGCTTATAATTGTAATTTGTTCTACAGTATATTATTATTATTATTATTATTATTATTATTATTATTATTATTATTATTATTATTTATATAATAATAAAAAGACATTCTTTTAAAGTGCAGTTTAGCATTTGTAGTCTTCGAAGGGGAGGGATATAAAAAATTGCCAGCAATCTCATGCAAAAAAAAAAAAAAAGACCATTAATTATTAGGCCGAGCAGATGAAATGTTAAGACAAAGCATCAGAATATTCCTCACATCTTTTTCCAGTCAGAGAAACAGATAGAGGAAAAGACATATGAGGCCATGAATAAAAGAACTGGAGCAGTCGTGACGGGAAAATACAGAGCTGACAGCGATATTATGAACTCCTAAAGTGAGGATTAAGATACAGCGGCGTGACTGAGAGAGTCTGCGCCGAAATGTGGCGGCAAGAAAGAAAGAACATGAAGGGGGGGGGAAAGGCAACACCTGCTTGGAATTAATAGAGCTGACATTCAGCATCTCGAGCATGCTTGGCCCATCCAGCTGCTCCTCATCCATTCCTGTAATCGCAGCCCTGCTAAATGCATCATTCTCGATTTCGCTCTGAACGTTTCCCTCATTCATTTTCCCGGACGTTTTCTTCTCTCTTCATCGTACGGCACGGCATTTCCCCTCACTCCCTTTCTCGCAGGGCGCAAGGTGTGATCGTGCTCTGCTGGAACAGATGGTGTTTTATAGGGCCTGCTTCCCATACAGCCTTCGATATGGCTGTCAGAAAAGCACTTTTTTGTTCCAGCGGAGCTATTCCTCTGTTATGTGCCAGATGATTCCTACTATTGCTCTGCAGTGTTTTTGCAAACTGTAAATGACGGTTAACGTCAGATCAAAGGTGAACTCGGTAAATCTGAGAGAAAAGAAGTATGGCTGGGAGAGATTGCAAAGACCGAAAAAGGCCAAGTTTGCTTTTCATTAGGGTTTCAGAACATGGGGTCACATGATTATTCTGAAACGGGTTTATAACTTGCTGTGTCATTGCACATGTTTTAAATATCGTAGTACTGGTAAGTATTAGCATTCTCAGAGAAAGCACATACATCAGCAGTAATAGTAACGAATGAGTTCATGACGGATATTATTATTATTATTATTATTATTATTATTATTATTATTATCCTGTTGTATTGTATGATGTAGCAATATGTGTACTTATTATTATGATCATTATTATTGTTAGTAGTACTATTAGTAGTAAGATAAAAGGAGGAGGAGGATGATGAGGAGGAGTTGGGGTGGGAGGATTGGCAGTGATATTTGTAATATTTTATAGTTTCCAACTATTATTATTATTATTATTATTATTATTATTATTATTTATAGTAGGAGGCGGAGAAGGAAGAGCAAGAGAAGGAGCAGGATTGTGGTTTTAAGTTGTTATTATTATTAGTAGTAGTAGTAGTAGTAGTGTAAATTTTGTTGTTGTTGTATTGTATATTGTAGTAATGTGTAGATGTGTATATGATTATTATTATCATTATTATTATTAGTAGTAGTAGTAGTAGTAGTAAGTGGGGGAGTTGGGAGAGGAGAATTGGCAGTGGTATTAGTAATATTTTGTAGTTACCAACTACTACTATTATTATTATTATTATTATTATTATTATTATTATTATTATTATTATTATTATAGTACAGTAATAGTAGTGCTAGTAGTAGTGGTAGTGGTAGGAGTAGTGGTATTTTGGTGGTTATTGATTCGCTATTATAAGAGGAGGAAGGAGGCTTTATGACTATTATTATTATTATTATTATTGGTATTATTATTATTATTATTATTATTATTATTATTATTATTATTATTCCAGCAGTCGTTAGCATTACTTCAGACATTCCACAGTGCTGTAGTTAGTAACACTCTGTTACACTGCATTCACATCAGATCAGAGAGCCCTGGCCCACATTCGGTGTGTGTGTGTGTGTGTGTGTGTGTGTGTGTGTGTGTGTGCGAACTTGATCTCATGCAAAATTCATTTCATGCAGAAATTTTAGCAAACGAAAGTAACGACACTGGATTTCATACAAATTAACTCAGTCATTTATAAATGTCAGTTTTTCTGTAGAGCTTAAGACTCGTAAAGCTCTCCTTTTGAAGTGACTTTAGAAAAGTCCTAAAATGGGCTGCTATCTCTTTCTTTCTTTATGGCCTTAAATAATCACATGGCAGATAATAATAAGGACCGTTCCGTTGACAAAGGGGTCACCGTGTGATGCATTTTAATGAAGGATAATTAGCTGCTTGGTGATGTTTTGTCATTTATACATAAACTCCCAGAGAGGCTTAAGTCATCATGAGAAAATCTAGGACAGTTAATTATGCTTCTCATGTAAGTCTTAAAGGTGCTCCTTTTAAATTAATGTGTTTCTAGAGATGTAATAATCATATTTTTTCCCCATTGTTTCATATTTCTGGCTATGAAATGAGCTTCGGCTGGAAGGAAGTTACTCATATACAGTAAACAACTTCGACAGAGGTAGGTGGGATCATTTCGGGGAGATTTTCGTTGCAAACTGGTCTGTGTGCATTTTCATAAATTTGCATTTGAAATGCATTTACAATCACCTTATCCATAACCATGACAACATATTTTTTTTTGTTTGTTTTTTTGTTTTTTGCAGAGTAAATATTTATAAAAACTGTTTCCTGTTCTTCGCTACATTACGTTCCATCATGTCGAAAACAGAGGACTTTAATTGTATGCTTGTTCTATTGTACTGCTGACCTGTCAGTAACACAGAATCTCCTGATAACGTGGAGGTTTCTATGAGAGTGTGGCCCTTCAAGTGAACAAGACTCTAATTACACTGCCTAGTGAAGCCCACTTAATGAGCTCTCTAAAGGCAATCTCAGCCTATGGTAGCTAGTCAGGCTCACAGCACATCAATATTACAGTAATAGCTTCTTCTCAGCACCCTCTTCGAGCAAACTCCCGTGCACATCTGCAACGGCGGCATGTAAAGTAAGCGGTTTACAGACTTATGAGCACCTTGATGCAGAACACCGAGGTGCGTTTCCTCGTTGAGATTTCACAACTGAAAGCAGTTTGAGGAGGAAAAAGCGCAGGAATGCTCTCCCACCGGTCACATTCAGGTGCTGCAAGACTCCGCGTCTCATTTGCTAGTTTCGGTTATTACACCATTTTCCCACTTAACTGTTTAATTGCCTAGCTACAGTGCATTGTTAAGACTCGTGTAGCCGTGGTCATGTGATCCATAAAAAACGGTAACGGCGTTCGCCTAAATACCCGCCAGAGGCCGGTCCTGCACGTGTAATTATCAAGCAAGTACGGTGAGACTTTAAAAAGCCGGCAGCACTGAAAGCGCTTTGATTTGCAAACGGTGTCGACACTTCACACAATGAGCTAATGCGATCATAATTTGCGTTAGCTTATTCCCTTTTGGCCCGCCAAACCTTCCTCATCACTCCCCCGACCTGGAATCCTGCATGTGACAAATTGACGGCTAATGAAGCAGCAGTGGGGGTTTTTCGGGGAGCTGCGCGGTTTATGCGGTCCGCTCTGCATATCTGAAGAGTTAAGTTTATTTCCTGTTAAACGGTAAGCACCAAGACTGGCCTCACAAATGGGTTTAATCAGGCCAGACCTAATGCAATTCAAACGCATGCATTGTTAGCCAAGACTTGGCAGGCCTTAGATGCCTCTGCCTTGTGGGGCTTAAGGCTTCTTATCGCTCCTGGAGCAGGAGAGTGTCAAGATGGATTGGATTTATCGCAGGTTCGCCTTAACGGAGCCAAAGAAACGACACAGAGAGGAGCTCCTTTCACTCCTCGGTGGAAAAGTAACGGGACGTATGGTAGATGGAGGCACCAGTATGGGAGAGAGAGCCACGAGAATTCAAAGTTGTCAGCTGCTGAAAGGTTTGACCGAGCGCCGTAAGGATATTGCGGACCATACGTATTATTTACATGCCAGAACCGATTCTTTGGTTTAATTACATAGCGTACGGCCATGTTCAGTACGCACACGTACGCACGCATGTCGTAGCTGTGTAATGAATGTCTGCTCGGTCTGATTTCTTCTCTCTAAAACTGCCATGGAGAATTCCCAGTATAGGCAGCCTCTCCCGAGCATGTCGCACTCCAGCGACGAGCGCGAAGCTCATCATGCTACGCCTCGATTGCTTTTACAGGCTGCGGCTACATCTCTCAAGAGTCTGAAATGATTATTTGAAACATGGACAAGTAGTTGTTTTCCTGCCATTGACATCAAGTGAACACCCTCAGGCAAGTCCATGAGACAGAGACTGCTGGGGCCAAACATGACGCCTACATATCAGATGCTTATTATTTTCTTTTCAAGTTGTTGAAACAGAACCACTCATGTGCTTTTATTTTACAGATGTGACATAGAATCCAAGTGGGTTATCCAAACTTACTTAGAAGTAAGACAGACTGCGGGTTAAGGGCCTTGTTCTTTGTCAGTGCTGTGATTTAAACCATGGCTCAAAAGCACTGGAGAGTTGCTTGCGTTATTAGAAATATTGGCCCTGACTGTGGCTCTGTTCGGTTCAGTATGGAAACATGAGTCGGACTTGAAAACATCATGTGACTTAAATATGATATTCTTACCCTGCTGTCCATTGAATTGGCTGGTTCCATTGAATTCGCAATTTTATTATGCTGTAAGTCATGAAAGGAAGATAGAAATTGTACACGTACCACAATAAAGTGGTACCTTCTGTCATCATGGCCAGTGGTCAGAAGTCGACAGTAATGACAATTCACATAAACCAACATAAACATTTATAAATGCCTATTCCGAAGGTGTCAGGCAGCATAACACCTTGGACAAGTGACATATATCCTTGTTGACGTTATGTCATGTCATAACACCATCTGGCTCTCATAATGTCATTTCTCCTCAGGCTGTTTCATAACACAACCTAATGTCACCTAACGACATCTGTAAAAGAAAACGTTCTGTAACATAACATCTGATATGTAAGAATCATGTTTGAACCAAAAGGCGTTAGCTGTCATAAAGGCTGCGTTCGTCGGCTTTGATGTCACTATGTCATCTGACAGAGATTTTTGGGTTTTTTTGACATAACAGTGTCTGGGATTGAAATGGCTTTCTGTGGCAGCAGACTTTGTAGTTAGATGGTTTCATGTCACAACATAATGTCATAAAATAATGTCACTTATAATAATAGTAATAGGTCCTACTGTATGTTAGTTTGAAATCAAAAGTAGATTTTGTAATAATTATAAGGCTTACATATCTGTATATTGTGGTGCCCGGGTTCAATTCTCACCCACCCAATGCCCAAAACTCCAGCAACTGGATGCAGTGCCAGTTCCGAGCTTGGATAAAATGTGAGTGTTGCATCAGGAAGGGCATCGGCATTTGGTATAAAACCTGTGATAAAGTTGTGCGATGGTCTGCTGTGACGACCCCTCGATGGGAGCAGCCAGAAGACTTAAAACAACAATATGTAGGGGTATGGTGCATGACACATGACATGAAGACCTTATGTAGGTCATAAATCCTTATGAACTGCACAAAAATAAGGGAGTCATCAGTCTAATAACAAGTGCTGCTAATTTCAAATAAGTACATCAATTTAAAAAAAATTCTATTTTGTTGTTGTTGCATTTTTTTTTTTTAGCCTAAAACCCAGCAAAAACTCCCTTCCTGACTGTACAAAACGTTAACTGCACCTCATCCGGTTCACATATCTAGCCGCTTATCTATCTGACTAACCATCATTCCAGTTAATGACATATCTGGAAACTCTTCTGTATGTGCCAAGTTTATGTCACCTCAGCTATGTCTCCATTCAGAGTGGCTTCCTCTCCCCCCTCGGTCTACGCCTCTGGCTCTGAGTCAGAACACTCTCGGCTAGTGCATAATCCCGCTGACAGCCAAGCAGACATATTAATGAGAGCAGACAGGAGAAACACACAGTGCTCATCAGCTCAGGGATTCGGAGTGTAACCGCAAGCGTCCGGCTTTCCACGAGTGTTTAACTTTAACACATAGCGCATACGTCCAACATGGAACGCCTGGCGGGAAGGTCACAGATTTCAGCTATCAGTTTTTTATTGGGAAGGAAGTGTACTAGAAGTTATATCTGAATATATGTACATGCAAAGTTAGCATCGTGCACATGCGCAAAAAAAAAGGGTCTAAAACTTCCCGAACAGATGGTTTTTAACAAGTAGAACAACTAGGATTAAAAAAAAAAGTTTGCAGGTGAATAAGGAGTAAAAGTTCCTAAGTTTGTTTTTTGAGACTTGGTTTCCCCAGAAAACTCCTTAATCTTCCAGGACCTGTCGACAAGTCCAGACTTTAACTTCTCTCTCTCTCTCACTAGACTATTTAACAATCTTTTTAGATTCGCTGTAGATACTGAATAATACAATACCCTGAACTATGAGGTGTGAAAAATATATCAAAATGCTATGTCTTTTTTCCAACTTAATAACTCACTATTATACTGTATTTTTTTATATTATTACATAACCTAATAAATCATTGCATTTTGCATTTATCATCTCATAAATGTTACTTAACCCATTATTTTGATTTATTGTCTAATTATTTTGACTTTATAATTGATTACATTTTTATGGATTCATACTTTCCTAACATGCCTAATAACTAATTCTTTTTGAGTTATCTAATTATTTATTGGAATAATAACTCTATTTGTTTAGTTATTATATCATATAATTCGATATTTCAAGATCATATCATTATTTTGGCTCAATAACTGTGTTTTTTAGTTATTACCTTATTAATTGAACTTAATTGTTTATTATTATTATTATTATTATTATATAATGGATAAAAAACTGGGCCTGTTTATTAGCTTATTATCTCTCTTTTAAACTTATTTTAAGTTATCATCTCATTATTTTAGTTAACTAACTCAATGCTTTAAGGAGTTTTTCCTATTTCTTCTAAATAATCAATAAAATTTCGGGCATTATCTCATTATTTCTGCTAAGAAATTTGTGATGTTTATTATTATCTAATTTTTGCTTCACACCTCATCGTATTCTGAGTTACCATTCATTATTCTTGACCTAAAACTATTTTTCATTATTTCTGCTTAATAGCTTAATATTTTGAGTTATCATCTCATTGTTTTATTATACTATACTGTATTTTAAACTTTTATACTCGTTATACTTTGAGTTGTCAACTTTCCTTTTAAATTTATCAATGCATTAGCATAATACGATTAGCATAGATTAGATTGGATTGGATTAGATTAGATTATAATCAACTTTATTGTCATTGTGTATGTACATGTACAAAGCCAGTAAAATATGGTACAAAGCCAATGACACAATATATACATATTTAACTTGTTATTTAGGAGTATGGAGGAATTTACATATAAATCTAATGATGATTTTGATGACGCGGTACTGATGCTCGGCAAGTGATGGTCACTTGAATGCCCTCAGATATAACATTAAGCAAAACAATAAGTTATTCAGTCGAAACAATTAGATTTTATGGCAAAATAAGGAGATTGCATTAAAATATCGACATGAGATGAAATTTTTATTCATAACTTGCAGTTCAGAGAATAATGTAATATAGTGTACACTGGAGAGAAATTATTCATATTTCAACATATTTAAATTAAGGGCAGAAGTAAAATATGTAAGTTAAACAAAAATAAACAATGGTATATAATGTAGGGGGGAACAATTTTGTTTTTATTTAACAGTCATTAAACTGACATAAGTACAATTACAAATTTTATTTTTTTCATTAAACTTTAACCCCCCCCCCCCCATTTCTACATCATGTACTGCAACAGGCTGCAAGTTGACTAAAGATACAATTTAAAATTGGTTATTTATTTACCAACCTCAGCGGCAACCTCATTTCCCCTCTTATCTGTTCAAACCACCCAGCATTCAACATTCAGGGACTAAGCTAAAAATAACCCAAAACTTGCCAAAAATTAGAGCTTAAAAAGCCATTCAGGAAGCCTAGAGAACTATTCCTCATGACTATATTAACATACACAAAAGTCTGGCTTTTTTGGAAACAAAACTTTAAGAAATAAGGGTGTTAAGACTTTTGCACAGTCTTGTATATGAAATTTTGCGTCTAAACAGCTGGTAAAGCTTCATTTTTTTCCCCATTTCCATTTCCACTTCTCTCATTTCTAATCACATTGATTTATTCATGGAAGAAAAAACAAGTTATGATTTACATTATGCATTGGCTATAAAAGGTCCATGGTTGTATTTGGGGAGCAGCCTGAATTATTAATCCACACTCATTACTTCTCTACTCTTCAGTTCAGATTTATTTATTTAGTTAGTTAGTTTTTTAGATTATGAAGACCTCATTAACTTACTAATTTACAAATTCAGTGAAGTTTAGCAGGCTGACAGTGCTCCTCTCATATGAAATAAAAAGTAAAAAAAAAAAAAAAAAAGTAGAAGTCTAAAAAAAAAGTTTTTAAGACTGTGACTCAACTCAGTGGCTCTGACTTACTGACCACAAGGCTATGAGTTCAACCACCTGCTACTGGTAATCCCTTAAGCACGGCCATGACCTTTAATCTTAGTACAAGTAACAAAATGTCTGTGAAACGAGTAAAATAAACATTTATTTAAAAAAAAAAAGTAGCTACATGCAAATCCGGTGCTGTCACAATATCATAATCATTATTGACTAGCATTCACCAAGCTACGTACCAAGGAGTGAAAATGATCTTACTTATTAAGTGTTAAGGCTAGTAAATGTGGGATAAAATCTCATATTTCTAACTTTCTATTGAAACTACTCTGTCTATGCACCTATAGATGATCACTAATAAAAACAAAGATCTTTCCTATCTGATGTTTCTAAATCCAGCGTGTATCCAAAGTGCCCGCTCCTTTGGAACATCAAAGGTGTAGTGCTTGTGCTTTGGAAAGCTCAGGCCAGTGTGAGATCAAATCTAAGGGAGGTGTGTCATTATGTGTAACCACTTGATAAGACTGTCAGTGATGATGTAATATGAATCTACACTGGGCTTAAAAAAAATGAGCCACATTCACAGTGTTTTTCTGTTGTGCCTGGTTCCACAAGAATGCTGAATAATCCAATTTAAGATATTTGTTCATGTTGGTGCCAAAAATGAAATTGTACGATTGAGTTTAAGTCAGACCAGGACATTCGATTGTCCAGATGAGAGTTAAAAACTCCCTTTATGTCCCTTTATATATAATCTCCAGCTTCACTTATGCACTTTATCCCAGTGTTTCACTAGTGCTTGGAAACCATCTAGGTAGAAAGTTATCTCAGTACACCGGAGTCATTATCGGACTGCCTGCTTCATGTTTGAAACGATAGCCTCCCAGGAACTCCATAAATGGCGAAACATGAGGAAATGGCTTGGAGTGAGGTCAGGACTGTGCAGGGGATGTGGCGATAACTCCCAGCCGAGTTCATGTACAGGAATGCGCAAGTGCTGTTGGTGAATGATTGTGTGCACAGTTCCCACAAACCGATGGGTCTCTTCCACAAGTTCCTGGCAATTTAACAATTGATTTCCAAGGATCAGGCATTTCATTTGTTAAGTGTTTACAGGAACGATTGCATTGGGCTCTAAGCCGCCCCATCCGAGATCGTCATTCACGGACATGTGACCATCTTCAAAATGTTATTACGCAAATGTTTTACTGTAGCTAATAGTCTCATGAGTATTCTGTACGTAAAGTCTGCTCTAAATACCAATTGGTTTTACGTCATCATTCACAAGAAATTTCATCACAAATCTTGGTTTTACTTGAACGCCCAACATACTGTATATTGATACTTTTATTTCTTTTTTAAAAAATTTGCAACGCTAATCCATTTATTCCAGCCATTAGACTATGAACCAAAAACTACTGTAGGTTTCTCCAAAAGTCTGTTCTATGTAGCTACACTCATTAACACGCTCAGCACCTTTGCTAGCACACAAATAAAATGAATAGGCATTCAGCCTTCTATAAATTGGTACTTCTTGAACAGTATGCTTTGGTACAATCTGCTTAGTTCAGCAAACAAATGTATACATGAGCATGAAGTCATCGGTTTGCTTAGTTGGCCGTGTTTCCTACACACAGCGCTGTGGTTCCTGCAGAGATCTTTCACAATGGAAGTAATCTGTTCGATTTCTCTCTCTCTCTCTCTCTCTCTCTCTCTCTCTCTCTCTCTCTCTGGAGTGCGACACCGGTTGTATTTGCACAAACAAAGCCCTGGAACAGCGGGTAATTGCATTATGTATCAAGAATATTCAGTCACACGATATCAGGCAGACCTACAATGAGTAACACACACATGTGCAGCGTCAGCTCTGGATCTAATTCTCCACACGTTTGGTCTTCCATATTGAACCCCTTGTACGTGATGAATGCACAATTCATCAGGACATAGCGTGTCCCCCAAAGAGGCAGACAAAGTGTGTTTACTGATGCAACGCATGCCTTGGTAAAGCACAGTATATTCCTACTATGCACAAGAGAGAACCCATATTGGACACCTCAATTTGTTCAGATTTGATGGGATTCTGTAGTCAACTAAACAAGTTTTATGGCATTACAGTCGCATGTGCATTAAATTACGAAGCATATGCTATACTTTTTTCCTTCTTTTTTTTTTTTTTATTCTATATTTTCAACCTTTTTAGTGGAGCTTGGAAAGCCAGAGCCTGGCAGGCAGCAAGCAAAGTTTGTTTATTACCATCATAAAATTAAATAAAATCATTCACCCCGACAGAATATAGTTGAGAATAATTCAGTTGTTTGTTTTTTTTTCTTATCTCCGAAAGGGGCACGAGCAGGTCAGCGAAATCATTTCAGTGAAATTTTCACCTATTTTATTGCATTAGAACTTTAAAAATCAGGTTTGGTTGCAGTCATAATCTCGTGATGCATCAGCACTACGCGGCAACGACTTTAAAAATGGCCTTTTTACTCTCATTATGGATGCTTATGGATTCCTGGGTTTGTCTGTCTACTCAAAGGCTGGAGAATTTCTATTAAAGATTATCACCACAATGAACATTTATAGGGTCCATGAACATCAGGTGAAAAAGTGTCATGAAATACTGAAGTTTTCACACCTCTCTCTCTCTCTCTCGCTCTCTATCCCTGTCTCTCTCTCCTGAATGCAGACCGTGCCAAATTCCTAAATCCAACACAGGCATCACTGGACTGTTTCAAATTCGCTAAGATTAGTTAATTCCATTGCTGTATAATCTGCATCTGTTGACCCTTTTCCTGCACAGCTGAATCTCTTGAGACAGATTAAGCCTGGGATTAAGAGCTGTCAGGGAAGATGTATCATCAATGTAATATAGTCCTGAGCTCAATCAGTGCCCAGAGTACAGTTTAATACACACCGAGAGTGGGTTACACCAGTATCACGCAAAACTTGCTAGACAAAATTTAATGACACTTTGGCTGTTCTATTGTATTTGCCTGAAGTTAAACCTGCACCATAAATCAAATCAAAATGTTGAGTAGAAGTGAAGTTATCAGCAGTTTTGTGCCGGATTACAAGCCGGAAGTTTTGACAGCGTACTGTGCATGCGTCAAACTGTGGGCGCGTCTTAAATCGACCTCTGGACAGAATTTAATGAAACTTTTGCAGTACCTGCCTGAAGTTTAACCTGCACCATGAATGAAATCAAAAGGTTGAGTATAAACAATGTTATGAAGAGTTATGTGCCGGATTTAATAATCTACTTTAAAATAAGCCACTAATAAGCAGTGTTGGGTGTAACGTGTTACAAAGTAACATTTTTGGATGACTTTTTTGATGTAACGGGTAATCTAATGTGTTAGGTCTGCCATTTAGGTACTCAGTTATTTGGTTCTTTGTTCAAAAATCCCCGATCTCACCTATGCGGTTTGACTATGCGAAGACCGATGCGTGGAAAGATGGAACCCTAATCACAGCGCCAATACTCGCGGTGAATCATGATGAACCGTACGTACGGCCACCGCGTAGGTGAGACAGGGGTATTAGTAGTTAACGGGCCAAACTTTACTGAGTGATGATGGTAGAATAATTATAAAGGTCTTGACTAAAACAACATGCATGAGGAATCACAAAGGAGTTTTCATTTTCTGCAAATGGAAAAGTACTCGAACTAGTTACTTTTATCAGAAAGTAACGCTGTAATGTAACTGATTACTTTTTTAATGACAGTCATTTTGTAATGTAATTAGCTACTTTAAGAAGGTAACGTCCCCCAACACTGATAATAAGCTACTTGCTCAATGTAAACACACACCTGTACCGATTAGACACTGCTGAAATAACAGCGTTGAAGTGATATAAGTGAATTTAACTTAACACGCTGGAGTCGTTTTCGGAGTCCCCCTTTATCTGATCTCCTTTTTTGATTTCTAATCTGTGATTTACTCTTTGATTACCGAACAGGACAAGCACAAGAAGTACAACTTAACATAAACAAGGTGTAAGATGCTCAACCTTAAAAAATGTTCTTTGTACGAATAAGTTGGACAGAGAGTTCTGCTGTACAGAGAGACAGACAGACATGTACTGTACGTGGGCTTCAATATTATCACCGGTACTTATGTTAGTTTATTATAAATACTGGATAAAATTCCTCACACCATCACTTTATGCTGAAAAGCATCACACATGTCACAGGATGTAACAGACCCTGCCTGATGTGATGGCAATGTAATAAACATGTGATAAGCACATGGTAAGAGCACAGTGTGTTATGAGAGAGTTATAAATCAATTGGATCTCATCGAACCTTTTGGGCGCATTTCCATTAAGGAATTAGTGACACCATGATAGATGCATTGAGATCTTGGCTAGGAAGTGGTATGAACTCGATAAATTCACATCTTGCCATTTTGAGCATGTTACCACTGCGTTCTTCATGGCCTTTGTCAGAGTGTGACGGGGACCTTACAGTACACTCGACTCGTCCAACATTGTTCCCATACTCACCTGCATATGCCATACATACACCTGATGAATTGGAAGCGACATTCACTGGATGCCACAGCGCAGCCGAAACACCGTCTGGTTTCTGTGAAACGTTTAAAGATTTTCTGCCAGCTACTTTTTGACACTTTTGGGATACTTGTAGCAATACAGAAATGCTAGTTTCTCTTAAAAACTTTCCACTATCGTCGTGAGCGTTCTCACGAGCCTCGTTTCAAACCGCATACATTTACAAGTGTTTATTAAAATGTCTTTAAAATATCAAAAAGATTGATATCTATACGCCTGAATATTTTCCCATATGTTTGACAGCTTTGTGAGCATGTTATTAAAAATGAGGCACGGAGCATAATGGAGAAACCAGGGAAATAAGTGTCACTGCTAAAAGCTGTATAGAATAGCCAAATTGCGGAAGATATGAGACACATCTCTGGTTTGTTTAGTCTGTTGCAGACATCACCTCACATTGGGCTGTAATGCCCGTACACACACACCCCTCTCAAAACAATTAACAGTGGTTCGTTTGCTACAGGAGTACAGGGTAAGCAGAGAAGCCATTTTTACAGACACAGTTAAAAGCAAAGTATTGATCCAGTCTAATACAGACTACACCCAAGCACACTTGGAGTAACTGATTACGCCACGTCTGAATCTGTTCATGGTAATGACATGGTATATGTTCAAACTATCCGTTTTCACCTAATAATGCAGCTATGAAATTTTTACCAAGATAAAAATATAAAATAACATGAAGTAGAATGAAATAAATAAATAAAACACTACTTGACCATAATGATGCTTGCACCACTTCTTTCTCCCAGATGTACTGGCTAATTAGCTTTCCTATTTAGATGTATCAACAACAAAGATGTGATACATTTTTTTTTTTTTTTTACCATAAGTAAAAGTAACTATTCGGCTTTGTGTACGCCACTAACATTTTAACAATTTGAAATAAACCTTCTTACCAATTATTACAACTCATTATCCCTTCTATCCACTCTGTCTCCTATTTATAACCTCATAGGGCAAACTATATATAAAAAAAAAAAAAGTTAGAACACTCAGCATTTTTCTGGTTCCACTTTCCTGGGAACTGTTTTAAAAATATCGAGTGTGAAAGCAGCCATTAAATTTAACTTAAAATTGGTGAGTCATAACTAAGTAAGTAGAAGAACAGTTGACCATAGAATTTGGTAAACAGCATTTTCAGAGTTTTACTCATTAAGAAAGTATTACTCTCAGACACTCAAATCTGCCTGTAACAAAATCTTTCATTTAAAAACTGCTATTTAACATTATTTTAGAAGAATTGAACATACAGGTTTTGAACAAAGTACCACCGTTTTTTTTTTTTTAACAAAACCCAACATTTTGCGGCAATCTAACGGCATTGCTCCTTTCTGTCATGTGATCATTGTGAGGATATACATCCTGTGCAATACAGCAGGCCTAAATGTGTTCACAGGGTTTTTGGAGAATGTTGATGGCAAGAAAAGAATGTGTACACTTTGTTACTGACGTCAATCCATAAGCAGTAAAGATAAATAGCTGATATGCATCACTAGTCATCCGTTGTATGTTTTTTATAAATTTATCCCCCTTTTTCCGAATTTTTCCGATTTTCTCCCCTAATTTCGTAGTATCCAATTCCTCCCTGTCACTGGAGGCTCCCACATTAAGCTTCTACTGCCAATCAGTCGGGAGGGCCGCAGACCGACCCACGTGTTTCTTCCGATCCACGTGACGTCACCCACCATCTTTTCGAACTGCTCGCTCACACACCGTTGGGAGCACTGAGTACCTCTCATGCCTCCCTCCTGAGAGAGCTCGGCCAATCAGCTCTCTCTAGACCTCCGGCTGTGAGAGGTTACAGCATCACCCGGGGATCGAACC
>JAOVVA010000044.1:4135852-4161984 GCA_028565275.1 Leiocassis micropogon
ACATGTTTCCTTCGCTGAAGATCTGACTACATGTGGTTATTGTTACTGCGGCTGATTGGTCAAACGGAGTCATGTGACTATTGTTGCTATGTCTGATTGGTGGAACACAGTCACATGGTACGTAGATCCACCGGCTGCATTTCTCTGGCTAATATAAAGAATATCTAATGTGTCGAATAACTGGTTAGAAACGTAACGAGACGAGTGAAGCCGAATGTGGAGGAGTGAGAGTAGCGTTTCTTCTTCACAAATCTACTCAAGTAAGAGTAAAAAGTATAGTGCAGTAAAACTACTCATAGAAGTACAAGTTACTTAAATAAATGTAACTCGTTACTACCCAACTCTGAAAGTCAATATAAACAAATCAGATTGCGTGACCTTTTACCATCGCTCCAAAGTCCAATCTTTATGCTCTCTATCAAATTCGAGGCTTTTTTCTGATTAGTCTCACTAACAAGCAGTGTTCTTATGGCCACACAACTGTTTAGTCCCAATCCTGTCGCATGAGTTCTCATCACACTGATAAACATAGCTATTGTTTTTACTGTTGATGTTTTTTTTTACCATGTAACTTCGCCACGTGTTTAATCCTTTCAAGTTTTGATAATTTGTTGACGGGTTCTTAATCCAGTTCCTTAGCTGTTTTCTTTGTTTGATACGGCCCAACAATTTGACCCTTCTGAAATGGCAACTTTTTTATTATTATTATTTTTTGGCCAGGGGGTGTATAACTATCTACTATGGCGAGTTTAAACACTTCTGTTCTGCTTATCACTCATTATTGCTGCAAACCTTTTTTATGCCATTTATTATTAAGATTACGTGAAGAGTTTGCTATCGGGCTGTTTGTACCATGCATCAGGTTTCAAAGTACATACTGGAGTTTGGCAGTCACTGATTGGATGGAGATGAGGTCCTACTACTGCTGTTTTGTTTTCATACTCTTGAACTAGCTAATGCATGTATGAATGATATTAGCAAGGCACGACATATATCAGTCCTCGCTGCACTACATTACCCCTCACGCCTGGCTATTCACATTGACATCACATGGCATGATCACGTTCACCTGTGGATCCTTTTTGTCTTAGAAGGCACCCTATTTAAGTTCTGCTGTCTGTGAGTTTCTTAGTTTAGATTTGTCTTGTGTCAGCTCTTGTCTTTATGTGCTTATTTTATGCTCTTAGTTCATGTTTCTGCCTGTTTGTTACGCGTTAATCAAAGTTCCAGAGAAAAGCGCAGGGCTGTGTTTCCCAAAAGCATCGTAAGCCTAAGAAGTTCGTAAAAATTATCGTACGACCGATCTTAATATTACGGTCCGTTTCCCAAAAAACATCGTAACTTAAGTAGCACTTGAAAATCTTCGTAGATCTACGAGTGCTCTGGAGTAATCGAAAGCCTTAAGTGCATCGTAAGGAGACAGAGTTATGAGGGCACCTGCTGGACAAGCAGCAAATTGCACCTAAAAGAAATGAAATAAAAATGACATCATAAATGTTAGAATGAAAAAAAGTACACTGTTGTATATGGACATTTCGTACAAATGTTGTATTTAATGGAAAATATTTAATGTGCTTTAATGATGACACAAATAAAGGAGGAACTCAAAGAAATGTGTCAATGACTTGCTGGCGTGTATGAAACCCAGCCGTGTATTGAACATGTCCTGGTTGATCATCATGAAGTCTCATCTCAACTTCATTCTCTTCCTCCACCTCTTCATCTTCCTCTGCAGTGGCCTTTTTCTTTTAGCTAGACTTGAATAGTCCGGCCACTTCTTCCTGACCTCCTTCCCTGATCTTTTAATCCCCCTTGTTGCAGTAAGTTCTGTAGCAATATCGTCCCAGATTTTTTGTTTTTCTTTACTTGTATGACTGCCCTTAAACCTGCTGAAAATTAGATGTTTTTGTAGCTCCACCTCCTCTAAAAGAATATTAATTTCCTCTTTTTGAAAAATGTCTTTTCTTTGTTTTTTGGTTTCAGCCATTTTGCTAGTGTCTCCACCCCTAGGTATGTGCTGATTTAAATGTTTCTCCTATTCGCAAATGCACATCAGGTGAAGATAATTAGGCTAAACTTTTCTAAAATAAATGTAAGAGCTTATTTATTTATTTACTTATTTATTTATTTATTTTGATGTGAGATAAGCAATTGTTGATAAAGAAATTGATAAAAAAAACTTAAATAATTAAGGTTTCATATAAATATCGAAAATGATGCTGATGTCATTTCCGGCAAGGACTGTTAGAATTAGTTTTATGCGACACAGTGTTTTTACAGAACATTTCCAGTTAATTTATGCTTTTAAACTTGCTCAAGAAGAAATTACAGGACTTTTTATGTTATTCGAGTTGAATATACATTCACGCAAGTAGAAGAAGAAACGGAAATCAAAACTTAGATGGATTGCTATAACAGCATGTGCAACAATGACGAGCCATTCGACAGCGTGACATTTCAGCACCTGACCAACGGATAGCGACTCCTAAGTAGCACTTAAAGCAGGGCTACGTGCAATTGTGTTAAGTGCATTTTTGGAAAACGTTCGCAAAATGACTCGTAGAAAACGCTCTTAAGCGCTAAGATCAATCGTTATCGGGAAAAGCAGCGCAGGACAGTATCCGAGAGCATCCTGTAGCTAAAGTCTGACTCACGTCAAAAGGGCGCCTGTTAGGGTTTCCTTAGAATAAAAGTACCCTTATCTGCAATTTCATTTCATTTTTTTGTTCAAAGTAAATAAATTTTGTCTTATGTAATTTTTACAAACATAAACATTGTAAGTCTGTTGATTCTAAGGATTTAAAACACAAAGTAACCAGTGTATTTGCTCGTGTTGTGCTGTCACAGCAATGCAGTCCATGACTTGATTAACATGAAGCGGTTGTTGCAAGTGGAAGGTTTTACGTGTCTTAGATGTTAGTGTGTCTAACACTTCTACCCCAGGAGTACAAAAATGACTTGATTGGCATACAACAAAACGAAACTGATCAGTCCAGATCGAAAGAGATAGCAAGAGTGAGCTATATAAAAAATAATCAGTCACAGTGGTGTGATGTGGTATATTAAATTTCGTATAATATTAAGAAGCTGCACCCCATCCGGGGTGTCCTCTGCCTTGTTCCCTGGGCTTCCCAGAATAGGATTTATCTGGGAACACTGGTTATATGGTTATAAACCATATAAGAACTGGTTATAACATAAATGAATTCACTATGTTGTAAATTAATTTATGTTAATTCCTTGATTCTGATTTGTGATAAAGTGTTTCTATTAAAATGTTACGTTCAGCTGCAAAGCAAACTAATATATTAACAAATTTGTTGTATTACATTATCATTTCAATAATAATGCATTATATGAGTACTTTGCCTTTTTTTGTTGTTTTTGTCTTATTAAATTCACAGAGAGAAAAAACACAGACTGGTGAGAGGGTGAGTAAAACTATGTCCCTGTAATGTACATAACCATGCAAAAGTCTTAGACACCTGTTTTTTTACACACATTTTTATTTTATGGCTTCATTAAGTCTGTACAAAAAAAAAAAAAAAAACATTTCTGATTTCCAGACATTAGTATTCAAGGGGGAAAAAATCTTATAGGAAAATATCTGTAGGCTGGAAAATGAGGCAGAATGTTATGTAAAAGACCATTTTTCAGACAAAAAAAAAAAAGGCTTCTGGGTTTTGCACTCATAAAAAAGGAGCAGGTGCGACAAACTCCTCAGAAGCATTATGGCTGGGTCTGCAGGATGTTCAGTAAAACCAAGCAGTGAAATTCCTTATAAAACTGCACAAACTGTACCTGGGACTATATTTTTAACAAATAATAAAAAATAAAAAAAAGTCAGTTTTGGTAGATTGCTGAAGTGTAAGAGAAATAAAACTGCTGTTTTGGAAAACTTCCTCCCGGTGTTAACAGAAACTTCACTGACACAGAGTCAGGCACTGTCCCTTCATTGATTATTTCTCTATAACAGCATAACCTCAGCCTGACTCATGAACTCATCGTATATATCGCTTTATCCTGTATTCAGGGTCGCAGGGGGCCTGGAGCCTATCCCAGGAGACTTGGGGCACAAGACGGAGTAGACCCTGTACAGGGCTGTGCACACACACACACACACACACACACACACACACTTACATTCTCATTCACACACTACAGGCAATTTGGGAACCAATTAGCTTCCTCTGCATGCCGTTGGACTGTGGGAGGAATTAGTGTTAATTAATAAAAAGTCATCTACATTTATAGTTTTGCCCTTTTATTTATACTGAATTCAATTTACACAAATATGGACTATTGACAGTAGCATAGCAGCCGGCAAAGAAAAAATGTGTCAACAAAAAGTGAAAATGTGTCAGTGACTACATATGCTATACTTTAATGATATTTACATTTTTTCAAATATTCAAATCACTTTTTTTAATGTATTTAAATCACATTTTAAACCACCTTTTCCATATATTAATCACATTTAATTTAAATTGAGGTCTGGGTGATAAATCAGACACTGTCGATGCTGAACAGACACTAATTATACTGATACAAAACACTTTTTTTAAATCTTGTTTTAACAATACAGTGACACCATAATTTATTGTAATTGTCTCAGGATTATTTAACGTGCTCACATGCAGACTTTAATACCAATCAATGTCAACCCTACTGTATATAGACTACTGTACGTTTTCCAGTTCCAGGTTCCAATTCATAATTATATTTCATTGAGCAACCATAATAACCTGAATATTACTGTTTTGAATGTTTAAAGTGCTATTTTGGATCCTCAGAGCTTTCTTGCTCAGGCTTTGATTGCTCCTTGTTGAGTTGTACTGCTGTAGAGCTCTGCTCGCTGGCAAAACCGCTTGTGTTTCTGGAATTTGTCTGGGACAAGAGTCAGAATTGATGGAGCTTGTGCTGTTCTCTTCCGTTTGATCATCATCATCTGAACCTAACATGCAACAGCAGCATATGCTGAGCAAATAAAGCAGGCAGTTAAGGGCAGTTAGTGCAACCACGACCATTAGTCTAGTCTCAGGCCAGAGTCCCAGATCATCTCGGCATGATTCAGTGCACACGATTTGGCGCAGTTCTTGTCTGAGTTGGAATACAGGGTTGGAGGCACCCAGCTGCATGATGGCAGCGATCAGGTCTAGCCCTTTTAGCCATTTTCGCCTGTCTTTGTTGTGCAAAGCATTCAACATGATGTTGACCAACGTCCAGATGAAGCACAGGAAATACCCAACCAAGCTCCCTATCACAAGTGGGTCGTCTCTGAATGACACTGTATTGATGAGGAAGAAGAAGATGCAGCTTGCTACGTACATCTGAGACACCTGTAGCAGACCTGCTCCAGTGGCCATATAGCAATCTGCCTTAATCCACATGATCCAAACTTCCACAAAGTGCGCCAGCACAGCTACCCATGAGAAGAGCTCAGCCACTATGCAGTGGTTGTAGAACTCCTTGACCTCTTGGCCTTTTAGAAAGTAGAATGGAAAGATAATGGATACATTAAGACAGAACATCGCCGCGTAACTGGAGATGAGCACAGCAATGTTGCGGCAGAATTCCGGCCTGACGCAGCTAATTAAACTAAAGATCTCCATCAGCAGGACCAGAAAAGAGCCGAGGAAGCTGAAGGACCAGCAAAACAAACACAATACACCGACTTCTCCATGCCACCTGCGACTCCATATTACGAAGCCGAAGGATATACAAGACGATAGCAGAGCAACTATGCGTGCCACGTGGATAAACGCCATGATCCACCAGCAAGATCAGTACAGTCGATGATGTTCAACCGAGGTCAGATCACCATGCCTATAAATAAAAATGTGGTTCATTATTAAAAAATTCAAAAACTATTTTTTTTTCTGCTATTCACAAACAAGCTACACAATACTTTAAAAATAGAAACTGAAATGTTTAGCACGTTGTGTGTTTACATATAAGATATTTCATATCTTATCCCATTCTTTTATGATGTGGAACTGAATTTCCAAACATTGCAAGTTCTCTTATGGACAGCACTGTACTGTACTGTAAATGTGGATTAATAATAAACTGGCAACAATAAAATGATAAAACAGAAGTCAAACTGATATACATAGCTGTAATGTAATAAACTTTTTTAAAAAAATGAATAACAATAATTTCCTTAAGTTAAATTACAGATGTTTCACCACTTCACAAACACTCAATTGTTCGGGCAATGTTTTTAGTTTTTCGTTGCTATTGCAATTTATTATTCTTGCTTGTTACTTAACTTGTTAATTAAGAAACAAATTACATAAATTGCATTTATGTCTTATCAGACTTGTGTTAAATATTTTTGTCGCAATCACTTGTTAGCTCAAGCACAAAACATGTCTCAGCTGACTAACAACATCTGCAGTAGGGTTCTTTTATCTTTGTATCATTTTCCCTTTGATATGAAACTATAGTGATTTGCAGGCTTTTAAAACTCTGCATAAGAGTTACAGTGCCTTGCAAAAGTATCCATACTACTTGAACCCCTCATTTTGTCACGTTATAACCACAAACATAAATGTATTTTATTGGGATTTTATGTGATAGACCAACACAAAGTGGCACATACAGTAATCGTGAAGTGAAAGTAAAAGATTTAGCAAAATCTCTCTCCCTCTCTCTCCTTCCCTCTCTCTGTCGAGCTATACATGTCGCTCCTGAGCTACCAGTGATCCAGACCCCCTGTGCCTGTCTGACTCGTCCTGGTGTCCTGCTTCTGGTTGGAGATCTCATCACATGGATGCTCCGTGTGGTCTGCCTGGGATGCGTGTGGTGACTGGGGACGGTTCCACTTTTCCACAAAGACGGTCCTGTCCTTGGCTGATGCAGACAGCTGTTCTTTGAGGACTTGTGAGCCTCCAGGAACGAACTGGACTCCATTATAACTTTAACACATCTCCTGTTATACTTCCAGTCTCACACAGTATGATGCAGATCAATCCCTGCTATCCGTTATCACCCAAATGAGGATGTGTTTCCTGATGAGTCTGGTTCTCCTGCCATCACAGGGAGTTTTTCCTTGCCACTGTCGCCGTCGTCCTTGGCTTGCTCATCAGGGGCAGTCTTATCATTTTGATTCATCGCTTAAACAATAGATCTAAAAAAACCTGAAATTTAATCTGTATTCAAGTATACATTTTTTTTTATCTCAATCCCAAATGTCATCAGTGTGTGTCAAAAATAAAGAATCGCCCTTGCTGTTCCAATATTTTTGAAGGAGAATGTATAT
Organism: Leiocassis micropogon; assembly: GCA_028565275.1. Lineage (NCBI taxonomy): Eukaryota > Metazoa > Chordata > Actinopteri > Siluriformes > Bagridae > Leiocassis > Leiocassis micropogon. Next base: position 4,143,117 of record JAOVVA010000044.1, read on the forward strand.
TAAAAGCATTCAGGGAAACGCTTAAATAGAGTGAATTACGACTATCAGACACCCTATTACTAGTCAGTTCCTACTATATATTCCTCCTATATGTTACTGTATACATGCACTTTCAAGCGCTGATGACGGGGAGCCAGTTACTGTACTAGGATATTCTAAACCTCTGTTTTCATAATGACTCAGTCTGGTTAAAGGACAAAGGTAGCTTCCAAAGCAGCAGATTGCTATCCTTTACTTTTGCTTTCTCTATGACGATCATAACTTCAATCGCCCAATTCATTTCTATTCTGATTTCCAGCATGTGAAACAATGAATATAAAATATTAAGAGCATTATGAATTCCAAACACCAACACCATACCGCACGCCGGCATCTTCCATATACGCTCTTCAATTTCAGGACTGTTACAGTAAAGCAGTCATAGCCAGGAAGGTTTAAAGGGCATTTTCATTGACACTCAAAACAAGTTAACTTAGTTATACTTACTTTTTATCAGGATACACAGAGGTCTGTGATGTTAAGATTCCATAATCTGGAGACTTCAACCTGTTACTCCTTACAGGCTCTTCCCAAAACTATCAATATAGCACATTTACTGTATATCATATGATCTCCTCTTGACCCAGAGTATATAAAAATAAAACCTCGGCAATAGTACTGCCCAATGTGGTAAAGCAGAGATATTTAACTTATCCAGTCTGTTTGGTTATTTGTTATTAATGTTGATTAAATCAGCACCAGGGTCATTTTACAAAAAGAAGGTGAAAACAAGAAGATAATAAAATAGTTTGTCATCATGTTACTGAGCAACCACAAAGCTTTCCATCTCCAAGATTTTTCTATAACTTACATCTTATCTTTGTCACACTGACAAAAATGCTACATTACATAAAATTCTCTCATCAAATGTTACCATAGCAACACAAAAACATATTTTATTATCTGTTTGTGTGTAGTGCCCATCACAGACATCTCTTCATAAGTTGTTACTTCACAAATGATGACAAGTTAGAACTTAGCATCAACAGCTCAGTGGTGGAATTACAAACGATTATTCATTTATTAATGAATTCTACCCTGCTAATTAATAAAAATAATGTGAATGATTCTACAAGCTTGGCACACAAGTTTTATCCATCCTACTTGGCAGAATGGTTCAAGCTCAGCCAGGTTAAACGGGCATGGTGTGTACACTGCCACTTTCGGGTCTCTCCAGAGATGCTTAATTGAGTTCTGTCTGGGCCGCTCCAGGACTTGTTCGGAAGCCATTGCTGTGTTTTGTTGGTGTTCTGCTTCGGGTCATGGTCTTGTTGAGCTGTAAAACGGTAAATCCCAGCCTGAGAGCCTGAGCAGTCTGGAGAAACTCGGTTTTCAGTTTATTTTATCTGCATCAAACTTCCCTCTAAACTAACTAATCTCACAGTCACAACAACACGTCCCCACAGGAATGGTTCAGCTGGTTTAAATAAGGTGATGTGCAGTGCCTGATTTCCTGATTCCAAATAGTTCTATTCCAATAGATCTTTGTTTCATCAAACCAGAAGACTTTGTTTCTCATGGTCTGAGACTTTTTCATGTGGCAATCTCCATGCTGGCTGCAACGTGCCTTGTAGTGAGGAATGCCTTCTGTCTTGCCACTGTACCATACAGGCCTGACTAATGGAGTGCTACTGGCATCGTTGTGCTTTTGTACGTCTCTCCAATCTCCACAAGTGAACTCAGGATCCCATTTATAGTGACACTTGGGTTCTTGTTTACCTCTCTGACCAAGGCCCCTTATCCCCATTACTCAGTTTGTTTAGGCGGACAAATCTAAAAAGACTATTGGTTGTTCCAAATCTCTTGCATTTAAGGATGATGGAGGCTGCCATGCTCTTAGGTGTTTTCAGTGCTGCAGAAAGTTCCTTGTACTGTATCCTTCCCCAGATCTGTGTCTTGACACACTACTGTCTCCCGGTTCTACAGATAATTCTCTCAACCTCATGAATTTGTTTTCCCTCTGACATACACCACCTACCGTCAGACCTTATATAGACCGGTCTGCGCCTTTCCTTATTACACTCAAGTTGTAGAAGCATCTTAAGGACCATCGATGTGCCAGAGCTTAATTGCAAGTGTCATAACAAAAGGTCTGAATACTTATGCAAATGGGATATTGCAGTCTTTGTAGAACAGAAAAGAGACTGGATGCATGTCTGACTCGAGATGGTGGGACCAGGCGAGCAGTGCTGGAGGATCGGAATGAACGTGGTACGGTACATAGTGTGATTAGATCTGAGAGGTAAGTGGGTGCTGGGCCATTTTTAGCTTTGTAGGTCTTTATTTCAGTCTTTATTTTTTTTAAATAAATAAACACTTGTTTGGGGATTGTATGTGGAATATTGAGGAAAAAATATTGGATTCCATTTTAAAATGAGTACATGAAAACTAAATTTAAAAAACTCAAAAGAGGCTGAAAACTTTTCATCTGCACTGTACTTACATTACAATAGATAAAATCTCCTGCTCTGAACACCAACCATGAAGTTTATCACCTGGAACGTGTATATTGCTTGAGTATGATTAAATAGTTCTGCTTAGTCATACCGCTAGTTCCGGTTAGCTATACAACTATTTCTAGGGAAAGAAATCAGTTCCATTCATACCAACTCGATACCAATCCAATTTAGCTCATTGGGACTCAGACACTTCGAGTCTCAGATGAACTTTTGGAATGCATTTTCACACAGAATGACGTTTGTGAAATTTGGCTTCAATTATTTCGTTTATACTCTCGTTCCGAGTGACAAACTTCACAGTTGATATGCGTTGCACAAATATTTATAACGACCAAAACTTGAATTTGATTTTATTTATATAGTCCTTTCAACAGGGGTCGTGGTCGCAAAGCAGCTTTAAAGAATCAAAAAAATAGTAATTATGGAAATTAGTTCGAAAAGTGTGAGGAAACATGTACAGCTTATGAGCAGCCGAGTGCAACAGGAGCAAGGAAAAACTTCTTGAGATGACTATAGGAAGAAACCTTAGGAGGAACCAGACTGAACAGGGAACCCATCCCCATTTGGGTGATATCAAATAGCAGGGATTGATCTGCAGTCAACCTGTGTGTTAGGATGCTGGAATTACGGTATCACTAGTAAGGTGTTTGAGTTAATATGAAGGAGTGCAAGCAGGGTGCCAGAAGGTAACAATTCACTCAGGTACCGTGGTGCAAGACAATTCAGTGCTTTTTAAGTCAGTAGTAGTGTAGAGCCAATGCAGTACGGATAAGATAGGGGTGATGTGCTCATATCTTCTGAATATAGTGAGAACTCTCTGGTTCTTGTGGCTTCTGCATTCTGGACTAACTGGAGCTTGTTTATACACATAGTAGAACATCCAGACAGTTAGGCGTTACAAAAGCATGAGCTTGTTTTTCTGCATCAGGTATTCACAACATATATTTCTTATCTTGGCAATTTTTCTGAGATGAATGAATGCTTTCAAGTAATGCTTTCTTTCATATAAGTAATATATGGAAGATTGGAATCAATAATCCCACCAAGTTTTTTTTACTGTTGCACATGATGAAACAGAAAGGCCGTCCAGAATTTCTGTGTGAACAGAGAACTTACTTCCAGCTGCACGAGACCCTAGTACCAGAACTTCAGTCTTGCCTGAATTAAGCAGAAGGAAGTTAATAAGCATCCAGAGTCAAACATTCCTTAACAAAGAAGCTGGTGTCTCTTATCTGGCTTCGCCGAGACATACATGTATTATCATGTATGAGTCATCATCATAACAGTGAGAACTAGTAACATGCTTTCACAATGATGTCACCCAGAGGTGATTCATCCCCCGGTCAAGACCTTGTAATGTCCCTGGACAACAATCAGATCACTCCTTCAGCCACTGCCCGGGTCACTGTGGACAATTGTCTGTCATTCTCCCCACACATCGCTAACCTTCCTCGCTCTTGTCGATTTCTTCTCTACAACATCAGAAGAATCTACCCATTTCTTTCTTCACAGGCTACTCAGGTGCTAGTTCAGTCCCTTGTTATTTCAAGACTGGACTACTGCAACTCACTTCTGTCAGGTCTGCTTCTGTCCACCATTTGCCCTCTGAAGCTGATCTAGAATGCAGCAGCACGTCTCGTTTTCAACCTTCCCAAGTTCTCCCACACCACCCGACTACTCTGGTCCCTGCACTGGCTTCCTGTAGCTGCCTGCATCAAATTCCAAACCCTGATGCTTGCCCACAAAGCTAAAAATGGCCCAGCACCCACTTACCTCACAGATCTAATCACACTATGTACCGTACCACGTTCATTCCGATCCTCCAGCACTGCTCGCCTGGTCCCACCATCTCGAGTCCGACATGCATCCAGTCTCTTATTTTGTTCCAGGACCTAGATGGTGTAATGAACTTCCCCTAGAAGTTTGTATAGCTGCGTCTTAGGCAAGCTTTAAATGACGACTCAAGGCATATCTGTTTCTTCAGTACTTGGACTAATCCATCCCCTAAAACCCCCTTCCAAACTGTCCAACAGTGTTTGACTGATGGCACTTAGTTAGTAACCTAGTAACCCAGTGTAAGTATTTATCCGATAATGGAAATTTCAAAGTACTTTTTTGTTTCTTATGCTCTGCATAAGAGCGTCTGTCAAATGCCTAAATGTAAATGCAAAATTCAGACTTCCCCATTGTGGTTAATGTGACATGAATTACATGGCCTTTTTCAGTTCATTTTTCTAAATGAACACGATCCAAACTTTAAAATATATATGATTATATTGTTTCTGTTTGCCCCATGGAGTTATTTTAATCCTGACCTTTTGACTGGCAGAACCTCATTTACTCACTCATCGTCTATACCGCTTTATCCTGTATTCAGGGTCATGAGGGGTCATGAGGGGGCCTGGAACCTATCCCAGGAGGTTTAGGGCACGAGGCGGGGTACACCCTGGACAGGGTGCCAATCTATCGCAGGGCTCACACACATACACACACTCTCATTCACTCACTCCAGGCAATTTGGGAACACCAATTAGCCTAACCTGCATGTCTTTAGACTGTGGAAGGAAACCAGAGTACCCGGAGGAAACCCACAAACTACGGGGAGAACATGCAAACTCCATGCACACAGAGACGGGAATCGAGTCTGGCCTATTTGTTTTTCAAGTTATAACTCAGTTACTAAAGTTTAAGCTCATTCAATTCAATTGTCAAACACACAAATAACTATAAAACCTCAATAATTAATATAATAACTTCTGCAATGGTACATTTACACCACTGTGACAAAACAAACTGCTGACCCATCGGCAATGCTTCACAGATCTCAGCATGAGAATCGCTGATTTAGACATGACAAATCAGATAGATAGATACTATAGATAATAATAATAACAATAATAATAATAATAACAATAACAATAATAAATATTGTTATATGTATTCCAACAAATATTATGTTCTGAAAACAAAACTGAAATGAAAATGAAAAGAGAAAGACACACCCACACATCAATCTGGCAGTGAAAATGCAAGAATTTATTACGTCTATATATTTAAACACTGAACTTTGGCATCCATAAATGCAGCAGAGTGCAAAAAGCTCAAACGTGACATTTTCATTCACTTAACACTGATAATATGACACTTCAACATCAAGTCTAAAATACTGTAAAAAAAAAAAAAAAAAGACACTATTGAAAGATTTCCTAAATTATGCAGTTTTACTATTCCCTGCTGGATATTAAAAAAAAGGTTTTAATGAGTTTATGGTGGTGTTTGATGGTAGTTTAATGGACGTGTTTTTCATAATGGACCCTGATGTCTTGTCAAATTTTACTCCAATGGGGATCATTTGTTTACAGAAGATGTATATGTTGGTATTTAGTAGTAACTCAAAATAGAACATTTAAGGAAATGATAAAACCCATTGAATTCCCATTAAGGTCCAGTACATGATGTAAACCATAACATATTTCCAATGGTAATGTTTTCCCCAGCAGGGTCCTGCAAAATTCAGTCACTGAATACTGAGTAAAAAAAACATGTACATTTGGTAAAAGATTATAGAAATGTAACGCGTACAGGGTTCATAGGCACGGTTCTTCTCCTGTCTCAGCTAAGCAGTGTCTCACGTAAAGGCCACAGTGTCAATTGTAAAAATGAAATAGTGAAGCAAAGCATAGCATATAAACAAGATATATATATATAGACTTAGGATAAAAACAGCACAAATACATACAGGCACATGTGGGTTTCACAAAAAGGCAACAGTGGTTGACAGGCATTTGCCAATAATCAGTTTTGCAATATATCATGATATTTCAACTTTCATAACATTATCATGTGAAATATAGGCTACTGACATTTAGAAAAGGAATAGTGCACGGGATTAGCTTGTGAACCAGTACAAATGATTTTTTTCCCAAGTTTGAAATTTCACTAGAATTCTAGCCGAGTCATTCACGTTAGCTAGATCCGTGTTGATATCTGAAAAAGCATCTTTACTTTGTCTTTATGATATTGGCACGTAACCGTCACAAAAACATTGACTACCAGTGATTGAGAGTGATTGACCTTGCTACAGCCTTATGGCTCGTTAGTAACAAAGAAAGCTAACTCGCTAATGTTAGCAGATAGCTAACATGATGTATTAAAGCTGCACTACACAATTAAGTTTAATAATGTTGCTCACCTTGTGAAGTAAGTTCATTATTATCAGTCTGAGCAGTCAGTTTTAATTGAGAACACAAATCTTACTGTCAAATTCACCTCATTGCTAAGCTACATACAGCTAACAACGAGGAGTCAACCTTGTGGAGGTTAATTCAAGAAATCATTCTGACATGACTAGAGAAACATCCTAGTGGTACAATCATTAACAACTGCCTAATGTCTTGGTGTTATTACCTTCCACTCGAATTTAATTTCAATACCAGCCGAACCCAAATCTAATTTCCATTTAGAATTATAGAGGAAATATCGTGATAGGAAAATTGACTATTGGACCTTTATACCTGGTGAAACGATTAAACATTCATTGGTTCTTGTTTCTTTCTGACTTTTCAAACACGGACAAACACGAGGCGTGCAGAATACACAAGATCTGCCACATAGATCAGGAAGTTAAGGCCTGTCAGACAGGCTACGATCACCAGTTTATCCCAATAACAGGGATAAGTACAATTATAGGGCCTTTGAGACTGACCGTTGTGATGGCTGTCGAACTTGAACACTGGCCAGATGATAGTAGCAGTGAGGTACATCGCGACAGCCAATAAGGCATAAGCAGAGAGGAAACGGGCAAATGGGAATGGAAGGAAGCCTGTACACTCGCCAACGCACATCACAACAATGGCGGCAGATATAATGAAGCAGATACAGTACACAGCCATGCACCATTTCAATGCTGGATGTTGATCGTATGACACAGGATTACTGATGAACACAAAAATGACACTGGCTACAAATGTCTCACAGACCTTCAGAAGGCCGGGTACTGTCGCCATGTAGGCGGCGACTTCACCGGGGCGCGCCCTCGTCAGGCTCACCTCCACTAGGTACGCCACTGTGGCCAGGCAGGAAAAAACGGTGCTGACGATCCTGTAGTCACGTGTCTCCTTATCCGCATAACTGTTCTTCAGGAAGTACAGCGGGAAGATGATGGAAGCAGAAAGGCAAAACAGACCTGCGTAGCATGCCAGTGTGATGGGAAAGTTGTTCCACGAGACAGGTGCACGCGCCTGAAGGCCCATCACCTCCACGATTAGCACCAAGAGTGTGCCGATGAAGCTGAACACCCAGCAGAACATGCACCAGTCATACATACCGCCACTCAGACGCCCACCATGAGCAGCTACGCTAAATGCCACACAAGTGAACACGAGTGCGGCCAGGCGGGCCCACATCGGACGTGATGTCTGAAGCACAACCAAGGGCATGATTGGAAATGGATAAATTTGGATGTTTTTTGCAAAGTAAGCTAATCTCAATGAGATTCAATTAAAGCTGTTGGTCCAGTGCTGTGAGGATGGAAAGTCGCTAGTTGGTGCAAAGGCAATCTGATCTTCCACGTTCAGGGAAAACTGCAAAAAAAACAACAAAATAACATTAAGGTCACAAATAAGTGCTAAATACACAGCAATTTATAAGATGTGCAACCGGAAGTATGCGTGACCGGCTCAGTCGCTTGAATGCTAAAAATGCTTTGTACGCAGAGGCAAATTTATTGCAAAACTTTAGTTCTTAAGGCGAATGAACCTTGTTCGTAGGCCGAGGTACCACTGTATATGACATAAGACTATATTAAAACAATATTTTGTAGTTGGTAAACTTGAACATGGTGGGTTCACACCAGGCTTTAATAGAGCTTGGTTCATCTGGTGCATCCAGCTGCTGACTGCCGAATCTTGACTGACCCAGCGTGACCATGATTAAATAAAAGCTACTGTATATCGTCGCAGAAACCATGTGTGCTGATGAGCAAAAGATCAACCAGTCAAGAACTGAGTCCAAGAGATGTTTTGCTGATTTCATTTATATGACTACTGCACATGGAATTCCACTTTCAATCACCCTCCATGTACAGTCTTGATATGTTGGTTCAAATTCTACACACATACACACACACACAAACAGTACCCTTAATGACACAATCATTTCCATGTACAGACACACCTGTACGTCCTCTCACTTCTTACACAACACAAAGAAAGTTATGAGCATGCAGGCTTTGATTGTGCAATGTTACTTCCGCTCTGAGCATAAAATGTTTAACACATAATGTTCGGAAAAAAAATACAGTTGAACCAAAGTACAGTCAATTCATTTAGGTTAATTATGTTGGAGAATTACAGCAGAGATGTGCACATAGAAAAAGTATCCCTGCCCACAAGCCTCAGCTCTGGTGGCACTCAAACCCATAACTGCTGAAATACTTCACCGTGTGTTGCTTAAAAGTCCAACACTCCCTCCTATCCTTTTAAATTTTATTCACATATTTACTTCAATATTCTCTCAAGGATATGTTTCGAGAAATACGCCGGGGCTTTTACCATTTTGGTTTCACACAGATCTCATGGTTGTCTAGGAGACATGAATGGTACATTTTTTAAGAGCACGTTTCTAGTTGTCTTTTCCTCTGGGACGGCATCGATGCAGCACTCTGACCCCAGCTTCCCAACAGGCTCAGATATGTGAAAGAAAATATTTTTCCTCTGCTGTAATGAAGAGGAATATCCCCAGAGATAAAATAACACTCTACGGCTTTACTCCCACTTCGGACTCAAAAGAGCTCTGAAAGTGATAAATCAACACTGGGAATTTTACTGTGTGCATATGTGACATAAAAATAGTAACTAAATGAAATAAAATGAAAACTGTATGATATTTTCTCATCTGATGCAAAAACAAACGTGGATAAAGTTCTATAAAGTTCTGAAGTAAACCTTTCATCAGGAGTTCAATATTACAGTAAGATCTTGGGGTTTAAGATCTCCACCAATGTGCATCAAAACAACATGCGTTATATATCCTAACTACGTAGTTGAATAGCATAAAATCATTCAGCAGCAAATTTGTAATGCATTCATTTGTTGTTCCCAGGATTAGCTATGCTATTCACTAATACTGGAAGAGATTATTTGGGTCATTCTACAAAAATAGTGTAAATTGTGTCACTAAGACAAAATCATTTAAATTAACATAACACAGACTATAATAAAGTACTGTATGTACTTTCAACTATGGAATACATTTTCTTACTTTAATGTTCAATATTGCAAAAAAAAATTTGCATTATTTAAAAAGATCATATCACTTCCCACACTTTGATCATACATAGTGTGGGAAGTGGGACCACTAAGTGGGACCAAGTTAAACACTAAAATCATGAAACAATAACTGATTATAATTAATAATGTGAAATAAATATTAGTCACCCCAAAGTATGCCATTGGTGGTACTGTCATACAGAAAGAGTTTTATTTTGAAATACATTTAAGAATTTGAAATTGTTCCTGCATCACTAGATGAATAGCATTGTCTCACTTCATTGTCTCCAATGTCTCGCTTCATTTGATTAGCAGTGTCATCATTTATTTTGCAATTACTGTTTATGCAAATCTTTTAAGTCTGTCATTGGTGTTACTCATTTTATAAGGATAACTGTCAGAAATTGGACATAAAAACTAATAACATTAATAACTAATAATTAACTGATTTTGACATTATTAAAAACCATGTGGTCCATGTGGTCACATCAGTTATTTAATGTATTTTTTTTTTTAATGCATTGTGAAAGCAGAAATACATTTCAGGAGATGTTTATGATGCAAATTTCACCTTTTCTGTAAAACATTTTTTTCTGATGATCAACCAACAGCTTAAAATTACATTGTGGAAATGTTATTCTTTGCTTGCCAATTGAAAGCACCAAGAGTGAGTGAGGTTACCATGTTTTATAACTAGATAAATAGGCAACTTTATTAATTCCAAAGTTGAAACTGTATCATTACAGCAGCCAGTTAAATGAAAAGTTAAAGATCAATAAATGTTTACAATATAAGGTGCATTAATGAGGTAAAAATGGGGTCAAATAATACACATATACTATACATATACTATGTACATGTGCATAATGATTGTATATACAGGTGGGAACGAAACTCTACTGTATATAAGGTGCACCAGCAAGTCGAAATAGTAATAATATTTGTATTAATTAAAATATAACACTTTCGTTAGTTAAAGAGTTATAGAACATAGTCAAAAAGTTAAAGGTAAAATTAAGCTGATCAGCTTTAATGTAATCAGTGATATTATTATTTCAGCCTGAAGCCCATGTACATGTCTGCCTGCAACAGAGATAAACTCCTTAATACAGTTTTAAACTGTAATTTCACAAAATTTTAAATTTGGTGTGACATTATATGGTATTGGTTTACATCGGATTTGTGGATGAAGTGGGAAATTGTGCAAAATGTACCCAGTTCACAGCAAGATTTAGAATCTACTGTCATATCAGGTTATTACAAACAACGGGTAGGAAAGGATATAGAAACGTTCGTGTTCACACTTTGTTCATGCCAAGTTGTACTTCTATCGTCAGCGTCCAGTCACACTCCGTTTGGTAACCGGAGACTGAATCACAGATATGAAACTCAATAAAGAAGATAAGATAAAGATGATGAAGTTTTAAACTCTAACGCGCTAAAATACACTTAAACCACTTCAGCGCTGTTATTTCAGCCAAAGTGAAAATATGAACTAAAATCCCAGTAAAATTATTCAGCTTAGCTTTTTCTAATTAATATCTATTGGTGCAGGTGTGTGTTGACATGGAGCAAGCAGCACATTTTAAAGTAGATTATTTATTTATTTATTTTTTAAAACTTAAAATTGTATTGTGGAAATGCTATCCTTTGCTTGCCAGCTGCACTGAAGCTAACCACGTTTCATAAGAATCATTTTTTTTTTTTTTACTTTAGCTTCATAATATCAGCTCCGTAAATTAGTCACGCACTTTTGTTTTATATCTTATCTAAACACCCTGTTCGCCTTCATCACTTTCTGAGGAAAAAAAAAAAAAAAAAAGAACAGTGTGAGTGTTTCCTCCCACCCCATCTGTGTGCGCGTGTGTGTGTGCGCGTGCGTGCGCGCGCGCGCGCTCGGATGCTGTACTTGAGGGCGGATGTGGAGAGGGTGTGGCTGAAAAAGCGGGGTCATGGCGGGGTACGAAAGAAACTGCGGTGTGTGTGTGTGTGTGTGAGTGAGTGAGGGTGTGTGTGAGGGTGTAGTATATGTCAGAGTGTGTGTGGTGAGATTTCTGGCTTTTTTTTACACACACACCTAGGCATCGTGTAGCATTTAGTAGTAAAGCTGAGACAAGGGTGTGGTTTGGTCCATGTAGGACAGTAACACCCAGGCTGAATACACACTCCATGCTCACACACACATGATGAGAACAAGCACTTTACTCGTTTACCCCATGTGTCTGTGTGTTTGTCTGCGTCTCTCTGTGTGTGTAAAGGTTTAAAGGTAACATTCCTAACGCAGATCCACGCCGTTGCCATATGTAACGGTAACAGCCCTGTTCTAGAACTTTCCCCGCTCTTTGAAACCAATTAAACCAAAGCAAGTACAAACAAACGGATACTTTGTAACAAACCTAAGGAGATGAAAGAGAATCTTACCTCCTCAGTTCTTTGCTTTAGCACGAGACCGCTCTGGTATGCGAGACCTTTTTTTCCTCCCTCAGACCTTGTTCTGCTTCTCTTCCTTTCCAGGACTGTGAGAGATCCACGCCCAGTAAGACCAAATTAGGTTTAACACACACACACACACACACACACAGGCGCGCTTCTGCTCTGCCTCATTGCTCTTTCTCGGACACGCTGGATACAGCATGACTCCGTTTATTAACCCTTGATTCACCAGCGCTGCTGAAATCTCTGCTCTGATTGGTCAGAAGGAGTTGATGCATTTTCTGCAGAAAAGAAAAAAAAATCAGCTCAAAGAGTACTTCCTGCTGTAAGATTGTTGTTTTAGTTTTAACTGTTCATGTAAATGAATGCAGCTGAAGTCTGGATCCATGGGCAAAAAAAAGTAAAAGTATTCTCTCTTACTCAGGGCACACTAAGGGCACAAAGTGGAGTACACCCTGGACGAGGTGCCAATCCATCGTAGTGCACACACACACATAGACACACACACACTCATTCACACATCACAGGCAATTTGGGAACTGTTTGAGGAAACCAAATTACCCAAAAGAAAACCACTAAGCATGGAAAGAACATGCATGCACCCTGGAGGTGCAAGGCAAAAGTGCTAACCTCTAAGCCCATTTAAAAGTATAAATGAGATCAAATTTTTAAATTGATGGTATTTGCCTTGGCAGCACTTTCGCACACACTGAAAAATGTATCAGGACTGACGTTACGCAGTACAGACGTTCTGGTATGATTGTGGCACACTAATGATTTCAGGTGACCCCAAAGAAAAAAGGTGAGTGGTGTAACGTTTGATTCTATTCAGGCTTCTATTCTTGCAAGGGGCGTTCAAGTCAAAGTGAGATGTGTGATAATATTTCTCATGAATGAAGGTGTAAAACTGATTGACATTTGCTTCAAAACAACTTCAAGCACTGTGACTCTTAGCGGAAGTAAAACATTTAAACTGTCCCAACTGCTGTCGTTTCCGTGAACATTCAACGAGTAGAATGCCTGATCCTTGAAAATCAATGAATGACCCGTCACCTGCTTGCGGAAGTGACACATCTGTCCATGGGAACTGTACGCACAGTTATTTATCAGCACTTGCACAATAGAGGAACTCAGCCACGAGTTATTTCCACATCCCCCTACATATGTGCAGTGCTGTGAAGAACTATTTGGCCCTTCCTGTTTTATATTTATTTATTTTTTTTATTACACAGTGATAACCAGAGTAAATACAACATGCAGTTTTTAAATGATAATTTCATTTATTAAGGGAAAAAAACTGTTCAAACCTACCTGATCCTGAGTGAAAAGTAATTACCCCTAAACCTACTAACTGCTTGTGCCAACAACTCCAATCAAACATTTTCGATAAGTGGCAATGAGTCTTTCACATTGCTGTGTAGGGATTTTGGCCCATTCTTCTTTGCAGAATTGACTTAATTCAGCCACATTGGAGGGTTTTTAAGCATAAACTGCCTGTTTAAGGTCATGCCACAGCATCTTAATCGGATTTAAGTCCGGACTTTGACTAGGCCACTCCAAAACCTTTTTTTTTTTTTTTTTTTTTTTTGGAGCCATTGAGAGGTGGACTTGCTGGTGTGTTTTATATCATTGTCCTGCTGCATAGCTCAGGTGAGCTTGAGATTGAGGTCACCTTCTTTAATATTTGGCCAGACATTTTCCTCTAGTATTTTTTGGTAGAGCGCAGAATTCATGTTCCATCAATTATGGCAAGTCATACAGGTCGTGAAGACTATCACACTATCACCACCATGTTTAACAGTTGGTCTGATGTTAGTTTTACGGTACTGTAGATGTAATGGGATACACACCTTCTTGAAAGAACATTTTAACGCATCAATCCACAAAATATTTGACCAGAAGTCTTGGAGTTTTTTTGCCAAATATGAGACAAGCCTTTGTGTTCTTTGGTCAGCTTTTGCCTCGAAACTCACTGTGGTTCACTGGAGTCCCAAGATATTAGAAATGGCTTTGTCTCTCATCTGTTTTTGAATTACTTTAGATCGTAGCATGGTGTTTGAGATCTTTTAGCGTGCTTCACTTTGTCTATTTAAGTGATTTCTTGATTGAAATGATCTGGCAGTAATCAGGCCTGGGTGTGGCAAGTGATATTTAACTCAGCTTTCCAAAAATCACAGCTCATTTATGATTTAGCAAGGGGGGGGGGCAATTACTTTTTCATATATGGCCAGGTAGGTTTGGACAGCTTTTTTCCCTTAATAATCATTTTAAAACTGCATTTTGTATTTACTTGCTTCTCTTTGTGTAAATTTGTTTGATGATCTCAATCATTTATGTGTGACAGATATGCAAAAAGTAAAAAAAAAAAAACAGTTCCTAAGGAGTTCCCGGTATCAATGCTTGTTCTTTGCCCTTTCATCTTGTGCTATTTTGTTTCATAAACATACATAGAATTCTTAGCCCTGCTTTAACATAATTTAGAACTAATTTCATTTCACAACATTAAAATATAAATAATTAAGAAGAATAAAGCACTTCTCAATGTGTTCATCAAGATAGTGATTATTTTTTAGTATAACCCTGATTTACATCATGCTGCATGAGAAAACCCTTTGCTTTATTTTTGTTTTTAAAACCTCCAAGGTTCTACAAATTTATTCTACTATCATTATTTTTGTTCCTAGCCTAAATTAATTTGACATATACAAATAATACTGTGCTGCAGTTTAAATAATGTTTTTCTAAATACTGTAAAGTCATGGTAACCAATTGCCAATCAATTGTTTATTCAGGAAGCAACAGAAAACATTTAGTGCTATAAAGCTTTTACTAAGAACCAGTATGCTTCCGCTGTGCAGCTCGTGCAGGGTTTCACTTCAGCCTCTCTTTCACCTCATGCTTCGCTTCGCTTCGCTTGCACAGCTGAAACAGCAAGACCATTTGTGCGACCTGCTGCTAGAGTTCAGGATTTGTGGCACATTAGTGGCACTATTTTTGGTTCATATAAGATCTAGGATTTTTAAAAACATATCTGCAAAATCAACTTGAATAAATGAAACACCATTTAGAGGATATTAGTAGATTTGAGTAGACCGGTAGTCAGTTGTTGAAGGGTGATACAGAGTGTGTGTTCACATTGCAAATTAAAATAGACTCGAGCTTCACAGGAAATAATCGACCTAGGCAGAAATGACAATAAATAATCAGTGATGGGATCATTATACTATTGGCCTGCTTCATGTCTCGTTTTGGGGTCATGTTGTAGTGCCAAATGTACGATAAATGCATTTACATGGATTTTGTTTAGCAGGTAGTTTTACTCTAAGCACTAGAAACATTCTGGTTGGTGGTTTTGCTCTGCAAAATTGCTCCTAGGTGTGAATCTGTAAATTGCATGTGTGTGCATGGTGTCCCGTAATTAGCTGGCTTGCCATGGATTTCGTGCCTCATGCTTAAGATAGAATGAGGATCAACAGCATCCCTGATCAGGATGAAATTAAGAATGAATGAATGAATGAGTGTTTTGACATAATGTGCCTAAATGAACTTTATTTTTTCCCCCAGTCTTTTATGAAGAAAAAAAATCACACAATTTTAAGCATTGTATCTCATGGAAGATTTAAATTATTATTATAGTGTTGAATCACATATGGTATTTTGAACAGATTGTTGGTTGATGGAGCCAGACGTGCTGGTCTGAGTATTTCCGAAATTGCTGATCTACTGGGATTTCACACACAACCATTGCTGGGTTTTATAGAGAATGGTCTGAAAAAGAGAAAATACCAAGTAATTGGCAGTTCTCTGGGCGAAACTGCCTTGTTGATGCCAGAGGGCAGAGGAGGAGAATGAGCAGACTGGTTCGAGCTGATAGAAAAGCAACAGTAACTCAAATACCTCCTTGCTACAACCGAGGAATGCCCAGGAGCATCTCTGAACTCACAACACATCAAACCTTGAAGCAGATGTACTACAGCAGTAAAACACTACACCAGGTGCCACTCCAGTCAGCAAAGAACAGGACACTGAGGCAGCAATTCACATGGACTCAACAAAACTGGACAATAGAAGACTGGGAAATGTTACCTTGTCTCATGAGTCTCGATACATCCTGGGACATTCGGATGGTCGGGTCAGAATTCGGTGTGTAAGCAACATGGATCCATCCTGCCTTTTATCACCAGTTCAG
Source organism: Leiocassis micropogon (assembly GCA_028565275.1). Classification (NCBI taxonomy): domain Eukaryota; kingdom Metazoa; phylum Chordata; class Actinopteri; order Siluriformes; family Bagridae; genus Leiocassis; species Leiocassis micropogon. Next base: position 4,159,505 of record JAOVVA010000044.1, read on the forward strand.
GTTGGTGATTGTAGTGGTGGAATGGTGCAGGGGGATATTTTCTTGGTACGCTTTATTTGTTGCCCATTCGTACCATTTGAGCATGGTTTAAATGCCACCGCCTACCTGAGTCTTGCTGCTGAACATGTCACAAAGATAAAATCATCTTAACTGTTTTCTTGAATATGACAATGAGACAATGAGGTCACTGTACTCAAATGGCTTCCACAGTCACCAGATCTCTATCCAGCTTTGGGATGCGGTGGAACAGGAGATTCTCATCATGGATGTGAAGCAAACAAAATCTGCAGCAATTGTGTGACGCTATCATGTAAGTCTGGACCAAAATCTGGATCCAAAATCTTTCAGCAATGTTTCCAGCACCTTGTTGAATATATGCCATGAAGAATGAATTTTGGCAGATCTGATGCCAGTGAGTGTGTGTATAGATATGGAGAATTCTGAAAATTATTTTCCCAACAAAATATTCCGTCATTTTAGTGAAGAAAATATCAAAAGACATAATAGACCACTTTCCAGACAACAACAACAACAACAATAATAATAATAATAATAATAATAATAATAATAATTAATAATTTATTAATCTTCTATACCAATTATTCTGTGTAAAGGGTCATGTTGGCCTGGAGCTGACCCATGGCAGGAGTCAAACCATCGATCCTAGAAGCACAAGGCCACTGTGCCAACCATTATGCCCCCATGCTGCCTTATGCTGCTAATACTCCTACCAATAAAAATTATAACTGTTGTTGTTATAAAGGTTGCTGGATTTTACATGCAAAAAAAAACATAAGCAAGTTTGTGAGTCAAAGGATTTATTAGTATTCACATTTGTGGCAAATTTTACAAGATGGTCAGAAAAATGTGCCAAGAAATAAAAATCCCCACATTGCTTTCCCCCAAATCTACCTGATATATAAAAAGGCATGTCACGCAGAATATTGACTTTGCTTAATTTATAATTGCTTATTGTTCTCCATACAGTAGTGGACACATTTAATACATGTATGTATATTTATACTATGTAAAAAGCATCTTTGCTTTACAGAAGACTTTTGCAGAGGGATGTATGTGTGCATGGTGCCCTGTAACAGCCAGTGTATTCCCACCTCATATTTCAGATCCACCCCAACCCTAATTAGGATTAAGCGCTTATAGAAAGGGAAGGACTGGGATGCCCCCTTTTTTTTCCAGTTGTCTAGCATACGCAGACATGCAAATAGACAATCGTAGTTTTATAATGAAATGTATGCATCTAAATGAGAGTAAGGTTTAGCGATTCATAAATAATTAAAATTAAGGAGCAACAGAAGGTCTGGGAAAGCATGAAGACTTCTTTTAGAAGACCCATGTCTTAACTCCAATCATAATTCTCACTCACTCATCATCTATATTGCTATATCCTGTGTGCAGGGTTGTGGGGGGACTGGAGCCTAGGTGACTTAGGAAAATCTATCACAGGACATGCACACACACACACACAGTTATTCATATACTATGGCCTATTTGGAAACACCCAGTAGCCTAATCTGCATGCCTTTGCCCCCCTGTGGGAGAAAACTGGAGCACCTGGAGGAAACCCACCAAGCTTGGGGAGAACATGCATGGTGACTAGCAACCCAGCCTCTTTGAAACTTCTATGTATGTATGTTCCAGTCTCGAAAGGAATGATACAAATAAAATAGTTGCAAAGCAATGATAATCGGGCCCAAGCATCAGAAAGACAGTGGGCACAGTGGGCACTAGTGATGGGAAGTTTGGATCACTTTAGTGACTGGGTTCTTCAAAATGAACAATTCTTTTTTGAGTCATTTAGTTCATTTCATTCTTTTAATCAGAAATAAAAATAAAATGTTATACTTTCCATAAACAGACCCCCAACACGTCTACATACACAAATTTGGGCTCTAGTTCCAGTACTGAAAATATTACAGTGCAGCTAAGGACATATTATTATAAACAGAATGATCAACTCACCTCTCATACCTTCTGGTCCGAATCGTTTGTTCTTTTGTCACGAGACTCCAATAGACGCTATGCAGTGCATTACACAGGAAACAGAATTGAGCGGTTCTTCTCATGAGACTTCAAGTCCGAGTCGTTCGTTCTTTTGAATCTGTTGCACTGCATAGCGTCTGTGGGAGTCACGCGACAAAAGAACGAACGATTCGGACCAAAAGACTACTCATTTCTGTTTCCTGCACATAACCTACGGAGGTTTTGTGATGCTTTGCGCATACACACCCAGTAGAAAATGAACGGATCACTGGCTGAGAATACTCGTTCTTCTGCGTCACGTTGAAGACTTGTTCATGAACGACCCGTCACTAGTGGGCACATGCATTTAAAGAGATATGATGACATGTGGAGAGCAGTGGCGATTTCTTTAAGACTGTAAGTGAAGCTCAGCTTCCCCTATAATGTCACAAAATTAATGGTCAAATTATGTACTATTGTATTAACATTTTATTGACTAA